>CANNZV010000654.1:0-240410 GCA_947561585.1 Caprella mutica
CTACAGTGTCTGCAGCCCTCTATCTACAGTGTCTGCAGGCCTCTAACTACAGTGTCTACAGGCCTTTATCTACTGTGTCTACAGGCCTCTATCTAATGTGTCTGAAGGCCTCTATATACTATGTCTACAGGCCTCTATCTACAGTGACTACAGGCCTCTATATACAGAGACTACAGGCCTCTATATACTGTGTTGACAGGCCTCTATATACTGTGTCTACAAGCCTCTATCTACAGTGACTACAAGCCTCTATCTTCTGTGTCTACAGGCCTCTATCTACTGTGACTACAGGCCTCTATCTACTGTGTCTACAGGCCTCTATCTACAGTGTCTACAGGCCTCTATCTACAGTGTCTACAGGCCTCTATCTACTGTGTCTACAGGCCTCTATCTACAGTGACTACAGGCCTCTATCTACAGTGACTACAGGCCTCTATCTACTGTGTCTACATGCCTCTATCTTTTGACTGTGTCTACAGGCCTCTATCTACTGTGTCTACAGGCCTCTATCTATTGTGACTACAGGCCTCTACCCAGGGAGAAAATTATAGGGGGAACATAGAAGATTGTGGGAGATTATAGGAGCATTTCTGCCATAATCGTAGAAGAGAATTGGGGGTGCTTATGTCCAAGTTTTCGACCATGTTCACTCCTATAATTAATGGGGGAATCTCCTATACCATCAGATGATTTCACCCATAATCATTGAAGATTTTGGGAGATTAAAGGAGTCTTTCTACCATAATCATAGAAGAGAATTGGGGGTGCTTAGATCCAAGTTTTCTACCATGTTCACTCTTATAATTAAAGGGGGAATCTCATATACTATCAGATGATTTCACCCATAATCCTAGAAGAATAACAAAATTAATATTTCCTAGCATGTACTGCATTTGGACGTGTACGTTTGACTTTACATAATTAGTTGAATGAAACATATTGTTATATACAAATTAAATGGAAAGAAATGGAGAAAGAAATGAAGTGATCTTTCCGGGTCTCGAACCCGCACCTTGTTGATTTCTGCTTGCGACGCTAACCACTCGACCATCCTGGACACAGTAAAAGTAGGATTTTTAATGAAGTTTTTGGAATATGATAACTCAAGTTTATCTTTAGGTTATCATCGATAAATATTGTTTCATATTTCATAGATTATTTCTTTTTCTTCTTTTATAATCGTTTCTTTTATAATTTTTAGGGGATCAACTATTTTTCACTAATTCCTGGAATATTCCCTCGATATCCTTAAGGGATCAACAAATTTTCAGTAATTCTTGGAATATTCCCTCGATATTGATAGGGATCAACTAATTTTCACTAATTCCTGGAATACTCCTTCGATATCGTTACCCAGGGAGAATATTATGGTGGGGTCATAGAAGATTATAGTGTTCAGACATTATGGGGGGCTAGATCTTACGTGATTATAGATAATATTCGATATATATCATCCAAGGGCAAAACATCCTATAAACAACTATAATCACCGTAATATTTCCCAACCATGATGTATAGTAGATTATATCAACCAAAATCTCCGAATATTCTCTGATAATGGAACTTTTATGAATGAACCATCTTAAATCTACGAAGATTTTCTGATAATAATCCTACTATGAATTTGATTGGCTGTAACATCTTAAATCTGCGAAGATTTTACGATAATATTCTTTATATAAATTTCTATGACTGATCCATCTTAAATCTTCGAAGATTTTCTGATGGTATTTCTTATGTGAACTTCTATGATTGAACCATCTTAAACCATCTGAAATTCTTCGAAGATTTAAGATGGTTTATTCATAGAAGTTCATATAAGAAATACCATCAGAAAATCTTCGAAGATTTAAGATGGATCAGTCATAGAAGTTCATATAAGAAATACCATCAGAAAATTTTCGGAGATTTAGGATGGTTCAGTCATAGAAGTTTATATAAGTAATATAATCAGAAAATCTTCGAAGATTTAAGATGGATCAGTCATAGAAGTTCATATAAGGAATATCTTCAGAAAATCTTCGAAGATTTAAGATGGATCAATCATAGAAGTTCATTTAAGGAATATCATCAGAAAATCTTCGGAGATTTAAGATGGTTCAATCATAGAAGTTCATATAAGAAATACCATCAGAAAATCTTCGAAGATTTAAGATGGATCAATCATAGAAGTTCATATAAGGAATATCTTTAGAAAATCTTCGAAGATTTAAGATGTATCAGTCATAGAAGTTCATATAAGGAATATCTTTAAAAAATGTTCGAAGATTTAAGATGGTTCAGTCATAGAAGTTCATATAAGGAATATCTTTAGAAAATGTTCGAAGATTTAAGATGGTTCAGTCATAGAAGTTCATATAAGACATACCATCAGAAAATTTTCGGAGATTTAGGATGGTTCAGTCATAGAAGTTTATATAAGTAATATAATCAGAAAATCTTCGAAGATTTAAGATGGATCAGTCATAGAAGTTTGTATAAAGAATATTATAAATCTTCGCAGATTTAAGATGTTACAGCCATTCAAATTCATAGTAGGATTATTATCAAAAAAATCTTCGTAGATTTAAGATGGTTCATTCATAGAAGTTCATATAAGGAACATATCAGAAAATATTCGGAGATTTTGGTAGATATAATCTACTATACATCATGGTTGGGAAATATTACGGTGATTATAGATGTTTATAGGATGTTTTGCACAAGGTTGATATTTATCGAATATTATCTACAATCACGTAAGATCTAGCCCCCTATAATGTCTGTCCACCATAATCTTCTATGACCCCACCATAATATTCTCCCTGGGTACAGGTCTCTATCAAGAGTGTCTACAGGCCTCAGCATCTACACTGCGTACTGGTCTCTATCTACTATGTCCACAGGTCTCTTTCTACAGTGTCCACAGGCCCCATCATCTACAGTGTCTACAGTTACTACATGCTATGGTGTGTGGAAAGTTCACCGTACTGAATTTACTGCATGGAAAGTTCACCGTCCTCAATTCACTGCCGGAAAGTTCACCGTACTGAATTTACTGCATGGAAAGTTCACCGTCCTCAATTCACTGCCGGAAAGTTCACCGTACTGAATTTACTGCATGGAAAGTTCACCACAACTCAATTTAATTCAAAATGTAACAATGATATGAAGAATGGTAACAATAATAAGAAATTAAATAGACATGATTTAGGTTAAAAATACAGGCTTGTTTAAGGAAATATTAAATGAATATTACTGAAAAAATGAAATTGAAATGAATATTATTATTGAATATATTAAACAATATATTATTACTGAGAGTATTGAAATATTATATTATTACTGAAAGTATTGAAATGGGATATTATTACTGAATATATTAAAGAATATATTATAACTGAAAGTATTGAAATAATATATTATTTCTGAATATATTAAATTTGGTTATATTATGTGTGCGTTGTACAATTCTTTCAGAGGCTCAAGATTCCTTGGTTATTTCGAAACTACGTGGCTTGGATGGCCAGACAGAAGAGGGCATCGTAGGTCTCCCAAATATTTTTTAGAAAAGTGGAATGTATATTGTATATATCCTTGTTAAAGAAATTAGACTAAAACCCAACAATAATGAAAAAATGACTTCGGTACTTCCAAATATATGGAAGTTTTTGGACTGCATCAAGCAAGAGCTTAACCTAACAGATATCTAAATTGAACAATAATTAGTTGCTGGTGAAATGCCTATCAAGGGAAGGAAGGTCTCAAACTGCTGCTCGTTTACAAAGACTTTAGTGTTGGCTTACGATGAAAATTTCGATATCCTAGGATATGTACGAGGCATTACACATAATTTAAGTTATTATTTTTTAATTATTACAATGCATTGTTTCCTATTAGTATTTATTTTTGATATTGGTAGTCATTTTATTGCCACGGAAACTCATAGATTGAATATATGTGGAGTTTTTTTAGAATGTAAAAATTATTTGAATATTTTTTCTATCCATTATAATATATGCATCCAGTTGTCAAACCTTATATTAACTTTAATGAAAAAGAAATATCAATAAAAATGACTTGAATTTAAATTTGAATATATGCGGTGAATTGAGTTGCGGTGAACTTTCCATGCGATGAATTGAGTTGCAAGAACTTTTGATGCGGTGAATTGAGATGCGAGAACTTTCCATGCGGGGAATTGAGTTGCGATGAACTTTCCATGCTGTGAATTGAGTTGCTGTGAACTTTCCATGCAGTGAACTTTCCATGCAGTAAATTGAGTTGCTGTGAACTTTCCATGCGGCGAACTTTCCATGCAGTGAATTGAGTTGCTGTGAACTTTCCATGCTGTGAATTGAGTTGCTGTGAACTTTCCATGCAGTGAATTGAGCTGCGGTGAACTTTCCATGCGATGAATAGAGTTGCGGTGAACTTTCCATGCGGTTAATTGAGTTGCTGTGAACTTTCCATGCAGTGAACTTTCCATGCAGTGAATTGAGCTGCGGTGAACTTTCCATGCGATGAATAGAGCTGCGGTGAACTTTCCATGCGATGAATAGAGTTGCGGTGAACTTTCCATGCGCTGAATTGAAGGCGATGAGCTTTCCTTTAATCACATGCTATAGTGATGTGCGGACAATTCGTCCCTGGATAATTCGTCGCCTGACAATTCGTCACCGGACAGTTTGTCACCTGAAAAACTCGTCGCCTGACAACCCATCCACGGACAATTCGTCACCGCGCAATTAGTCGTCGATTGAAAATATATAAAATATAATTTATAATGTTATTATAATTGTTAAAAGTGCATTCATTTATAGGGAGATATTCTTTTAAACAAAATAAGAGGGTTTTCACTCATGCTTTAAAAAGAAAAGAAAATCTATTAAATGCTAAATTTTAACAACATTCTCGATGCTGGTGACGAAATCCATCAAAAAATAAAATACAGGAGTATTGATGAACATATCTTAAATATGATCATTGATCAGCAATTACGATACAAATTATGAAAAATATTTTTTGAAAGCTGTTACTCACAATACAAGATTTTGAAAAATTTCTTTAATAATGAATAAATTTTTTGTTCTGCCAACAAAGAGAAGCGGTTAACATTGCATTACAATTTAGTCTTTTCTTCTGTGATTTTATACATAAGTTTTAACATTTTATTTGGTTATAAATTTATAATACGACATTGTTAGTAAATATTTTATTTTTCTCTCCTGCCATACATGAGCATTTGATATTTCTTATATATTTGCGATCATGTCCAGCTCAGTAAAAATAAAATGATAATAACAAATATTATTTAATTTTCAGTATTCTATTTTTAGTTTTCACTATTCTATTTGTAATTTTCACTATTCTACTTGTAATTTTCAATAACTTATAATAATATTATAATTAGTATCTCCTTTATTTTCAATCGGCGACAAATTGTCCAGGTGACGAATTGTCCAATCACCGCTATAGTAGGTACACCCAAACAAATGTTTCGAAATTACCCCAAAGAGTGCTCTTAAATTACC
This sequence comes from Caprella mutica, assembly GCA_947561585.1. NCBI lineage: Eukaryota > Metazoa > Arthropoda > Malacostraca > Amphipoda > Caprellidae > Caprella > Caprella mutica. The sequence continues at coordinate 5,514 of CANNZV010000654.1, forward strand.
CTAAAGAGTGCTCTTAAATTACCCCAAAGGATGCCATTAAATTACCCCAAAGAGTGCTCCTAAATTACCCCAATGGATGCCACTAAATTACCCCAGAGGATGCCACTAAATTACCCCAAAGGATGCCACTAAATTACCCCAAAGGATGCCACTAAATTACCCCAAAGGATGCCACTAAATTACCCCAAAGGATGCCACTAAATTACCCCAAAGAGTGTTCTTAAATTACCCCAAAGAGTGCTCTTAAATTACCCCAAAGGATGCCACTAAATTACGCCAAAGAGTGCTCTTAAATTACCCCAAAGGATGCCACTAAATTACCCCAAAGAGTGTTCTTAAATTACCCCCAAAGAGTGCTCTTAAATTACCCCAAAGGATGCTATTAACTTACCCCAAAGAGTGTTCTTAAATTACCCCAAAGTATGTCCTTAAATTACCCCAAAGGATACCATTAAATTACCCCAAAGAGTGCTCCTAAATTACCCCAAAGGATGCCATTAAATTACCCCAAAGAGTGTTCTTAAATTACCCCAAAGGATGCCCTTAAATTACCCCAAAGGATGCCATTAAATTACCCCAAAGAGTGCTCCTAAATTACCCCAAAGGATGCCATTAAATTACCCCAAAGAGGGCTCTTAAATTACCCCAAAGGATGCCATTAAATTAACCCAAAGAGTGCTCTTCAATTACCCAAAAAGATGCCATTAAATTACCCCAAAGGATGCCCTTAAATTACCCCAAAGGATGCCCTTAAATTACCCCAAAGGATGCCATTAAATTAACCCAAAGAGTGCTCTTAAATTACCCAAAAAGATGCCATTAAATTACCCCAAAGGATGCCCTTGAATTACCCCAAAAGATGTCCTTAAATTACCCCAAAGGATGCCCTTAAATTTCCCCAAAGGATGCCCTTAAATTACCCCAAAAAGTGCCTTTAAATTACCCCAAAGAGTGTCCTTAAAATACCCTAAAAGTTCCCTTAAATTACCCCAAAAGATGCCATTAAATTACCCCAAATACTGCCCTTAAATTACCCCAAAGAGTGCCCTTAATTTACCCCAAAGGGTGCCCAAAAATTATCCCAAATATTGCCCTTAAATTACCCCAAACAGTGCCCTAAAATTACCCCTAAAACTGCCCTTCAATTATCCCAGAGTACCATTAAACTACCCCAAGGCTGCCCTTAAATTACCCCAAAGGATGTCCTTAAACTACCCCAAAGAGTGCCTCAAAATTACCCCAAAGACTGCCCTCAAATTACCCCAAAGGCTGCCCTTAAATTACCCCAAACAGTGCCCTAAAATTACCCCAAAGGCTGCCCTTAAATTACCCCAAAGACTGCCCTTAAATTACCCCAAAGAGTGCCTCAAAATTACCCCAAATACTGCCCTTAAATTACCCCAAAGAGTGCCCTTAAATTACCCCAAAGGTGCCCTAAAATTACTCCCAAAGACTCCAGTCTTTCCCACCACATCTCCTCTCCATAAACTAATATATGACTTGACTTTATTGAATTTGTGCGGCAGTTAGAGTGGCAATCACCGGCCCATTCTCCGCCAGCGTACAGTCATCTACTTCTTCCGCGGCTACGGCAACTCCTTCCGCATCCAGTCTGTTGGCGCGGTACTCCTGCAAGCCACGGCGCTAACTCGACTAGTTACCCGCCATTCAGACGCTTCCATCAGCTCTTTTGTTTCTGTGATGTTCCAGCTTTTAGGAGATAACTCGAAGTGAGGGCGAGATGGAGGTCCATGTTAAGGTGGTTAAAGCGACCCTCTCTCTCTCTCTTAAAAAGTCATTCTCGCTCTATTGAAGAGGGGGAGGGGTGGGGGTGGACTGTTGTGTCATTCGGTGTAAAATATTGAGGAATAATATAGGAGAGGAGGCCTTAATCCTTTTTTTCAAATGGTCTATTTATTCATCTCTTTACCTTAAATTTGGGTTCACCATTTTAAGTACTTCTTTATTTCAGATTTAAATAAAGCTATCATTTTTAAATATTTTTTTGATAAATTAATAAAATCAGGGTACTCTTTTAATAGAAAATACTAAAGTAGCATTGTTATGAACATGAAATATATATTTTGAATAGTCCGAAGTAATGAGTTCATAATATCTTTAAAAATAATATTAATATAAAGTATATAATTTTATGAAAAAAATCGATAAAAATGGAAAAACAGAAATAATTACAAAAAGAAAAGAAAAAAAAAACAGATAAAAAAAACATTTGAAAAATCTGGTGTTAATGAAAAAACTAGGAATTTCTGAAGAAATCAGGTATTATTAACAAAATTAATATAAAAAAGCTAAAATATTATTAGAAAAATTGGAAAACAGAAATGAATGAAAAGAAGCAAAGGAATGAAATACAAATAAAAAAACATGAATGAATGAAAAAAATAAGGATTAAATAAAAATATTGGGGTACATTTTTACTTTAGTATTTAATTTACATTAACAATATATACCTCACCACCTATAAAAAATAGGAATGAATTATAGGTTATGAACTTAAAATTAACACCAAATTAATCAGATGAAATAAAAATAACATATTTCATATTAATAACTTAAAAAACATCTTTCTTATGTTTTTGAAAAAGTGGACCATTCCGAAAATTGGAAAGTTACCCCATAATAAACTGGAAAGTTACCCTATATGCCATATATGGAGTTAGGTAGAGTTAATGATACCCTTACCAATAGATTAGGTATGAAATGTTATCGGCATATACTCAGGTAGAAAATTAATATGGGGATATAGTAGAATAAGAGGGGACATCATTTTATTTTCTATGGCCCACCAGTTATTTAGTTATCTATACTTAAGTACAGTTATCTATACTTAAGTACAGTTATCTATACTTGAGTACAGTTATCTATACTTGAGTACAGCTATCTATACTTAAGTACAGTTATCTATACTTAAGTACAGTTATCTATACTTAAGTACGCTTATCTGTACTTGACTAAAGATACTTATATTTAAGTACAGCTACTGAACTAACTGTTCAGTTAAAAGACTAAGTGCATAGGCGAAGAATACAAAAAAAAATGCACAGGCCAAGTGTACAGGCTAAGTGTACAGGTTAAGTGTAAAGGCTAAGTGTAAAGGCTAAGTGTAAAGGCCAAGTGTAAAGGCTAAGTGTAAAGGCTAAGTGTAAAGGCCAAGTGTAAAGGCTAAGTGTAAAGGCTAAGTGTACAAGCTAAGTGTAAAGGCTAAGTGTAAAGGCTAAGTTTAAAGGCTAAGTGTAAAGACTAAGTGTAAAGACTAAGTGTACAGGCTAAGTGTACAGGCTAAGTGTACAGGCTAAGTGTAAAGGCTAAGTGTGAAGACTAAGTGCACAGGCTAAGTGTAAAGGCTAAGTGTAAAGGCCAAGTGTAAAGACTAAGTGTAAAGGCTAAGTGTAAAGGCCAAGTGTAAAGACTAAGTGTAAAGGCTAAGTGTACAGGCTAAGTGTGAAGGCTAAGTGTACAGGCTAAGTGTAAAGGCTAAGTGTAAAGGCTAAGTGTACAGGCTAAGTGTGAAGGCTAAGTGTACAGGCTAAGTGTAAAGGCTAAGTGGGAAGGCTAAGTGTACAGGCTAAGTGCAAAGGCTAAGTGTACAGACTAAGTGCACAGGCTAAGTGTACAGACTAAGTGTAAAGGCTAAGTGCACAGGCTAAGTGTACAGACTAAGTGCAAAGGCTAAGTGCACAGGCTAAGTGTACAGACTAAGTGTAAAGGCTAAGTGTAAAGGCTAAGTGTAAAGGCTAAGTGTAAAGGCTAAGTGTGAAGGCTAAGTGTACAGACTAAGTGCACAGGCTAAGTGTACAGACTAAGTATACTGATAAGAGGTTATCGACTCCAGGTCGTTCTCTCTGGCTCTCCTGTAAGTTACCGACTGGCTGAAAGAATTCTTGTCCTGAAACGGAAAAACTTTATTAAATTCCTTAGAAAAATGAAGACCGCTTTAAGAAAATTTTATTCTTTTTTAATTTTCTATAAATTTACAGTAATAAATTAGGTATTTTATGAAGTTCATACCGTTTAGTAGAGTATAGTGTAATTTACCCACCTTGCACTTATGGTAGAGGGTATACACCACCATAATAACGGAGGAGAGCAACAGGAAGGCCCCAATGAAAATGGTGATGGCTACTATAGGAGCATAGTAGGCTGGACTGTTGCCATGGTTATCTCTGTTAGAACAGTCCAGAACTGCTTTGTCAGCAATAAGTTTGGTGATGGGAACTCCGGCCAAATGATCGGGTGACGCACACCTGAAAATAGTGACGTCTGATTTCATTTTTTGGTAATTGAATACTAAATTATATATTGCTACTTGAGGTATTGAAAACTGAATTATATTATGATTGATATTTCTATTTTTTCAAATTATAATTTATATATTATTATTCATTGTATTTAATATAATATTATTTTTCATACTATTTGATAGAGATATAAGCAATAACAAATGATTTAGTATAACTAACTTCATTTATCTTATATCATTTAAAGCGTTGTCTTAATGACGTCACGAAGTCGTAACACCTCTATACTCAGTAAATATTAACTAACGTGAGATGTTGCGTGTCTACAGTCACTACAGGTTAACTAACGTGAGATGTTGCGTGTCTTTAGTCACTACAGGTTAACTAACGTGAGATGTTGCGTGTCTACAGTCACTACAGGTTAACTAACGTGAGATGATGGGTGTCTACAGTCACTACAGGTTAACTAACGTGAGATGATGGGTGTCTACAGTCACTACAGGTTAACTAACGTGAGATGTTGCGTGTCTTTAGTCACTACAGGTTAACTAACGTGAGATGTTGCGTGTCTACAGTCACTACAGGTTAACTAACGTGAGATGATGGGTGTCTACAGTCACTACAGGTTAACTAACGTGAGATGATGCGTGTCTACAGTCACTACAGGTTAACTAACGTGAGATGATGGGTGTCTATAGTCACTACAGGTTAACTAACGTGAGATGATGGGTGTCTATAGTCACTACAGGTTAACTAACGTGAGATGTTGCGTGTCTACAGTAACTACAGGTTAACTAACGTGAGATGATGGGTGTCTACAGTCACTACAGGTTAACTAACGTGAGATGTTGCGTGTCTACAGTCACTACAGGTTAACTAACGTGAGATGTTGCGTGTCTACAGTCACTACAGGTTAACTAACGTGAGATGTTGCGTGTATTTCTCATCCGAAAAAAGGGTTGAGTTGATGGGGCCGTCAATGATCCACTGTATGCGACAGTCGCATACCCATGGGTTGTGCTGTAAATCCAATTCTGTCAACTGTGTCCAAGGCAGCAGGAGTTCTGATAGAGTCTTCAGGTTATTGTTATTAAGGAGTACCTGTCACAGAAAAAAACAGTCATAATTTATTTACGGACATAAAATCTAGTTGAAAGAATTCTTGTCCTGAAAATGAAAAATTGAATGAGTTTAAAATTGAAAACTGTTTTAAAGGTCCCCTCCACGGTAAATTAAAATGCTTTAAATTTGTAGAGCTAAGGTTATACGTAAAACCTATAACAGATAACAGAAAAGAAATTGACGAAGTATTCCCTTTGTAATTAATTTACATAAGAACCTATCACACTTCACGAATTTAAAATAAATCAAATAGAAGAACATGAGAAGAACTAACTATTACATAATTAACAGTAATTAGGTATTTAGGAACTGTTAGGTACCTATTGTTTCTTTTACACTAAGTAACGGTATTTAGCTAGCAGTTTAGGTAGCCATTAATGATATACAGCATTTATCAGTCTTGTTATGCTTTTGAATTATTCCGAAGTCCATCCGAACAACTTAAATGACATATAATAATTGATATATATATATAATCAATTTGAAATGGCTTCAGTTTTATAACTAGTAACCTTAGATCGAATGAATGGAGTAATACAAATTCTAGATTGGAGGGGACCTTTAAGAACTTTATTACTTTAATATTTATGTAGGATATTAAAAAAATTACAGTTTCACATAAGGTGTGTGTGTAGTAAAGTTTTTAACGTATAGTAATATTTCCCCACTTTGCACTAATGATAAATATAGAATTACAGTAAAACTCCTGAGTTATGAAGTACTCGACTAATGAAGGACCTGAGTTATGAAATGCACCTGAGTTATGAAGTATTTTCTTTGTTTAATATATAGAAAACGATGTAAGTCAAGTAATTTCGTCATAGTTCTCCCTCAAAGACCATAGTTTTCTTAATATTTTAATCATAGAAAACTATCTAGTGCACCCGAGATATGAAGTGGCTCTGAGTTATGAGGAGCAAATACTTCATAACACAGAAGTTTCACTGTACAACCATAATCATAGAAGAAGGTGGTTGGAAGAATGTAAAGGTAAACTATCTTGAAATGACAAATTACAAAAATAAAAAATTCAATTTAATTTCCAGAATCAAAATCTAGACTTTAACATGGTGAGGTAACTCATTTTATAACAAAAATGTACACAAGATTTTGGAACAGCTTACACTAGCAGAATTTTTTTAACTCTGGCATTCAATATTTATCAAAAAATTCAATAAATCACCCTTTGGATGTTTTCGGAACTGTTAAATCCGTGGAAGTTGATGGCCGTCAGTTTAGGGTTGTTGTGCATCCTCAAGTCGGTGAGATTAGTCAAACCATCGAAAGAATCCCTCTCCACAATCTTCAGCTCTGGCATGTGACTCAGAGATATTTCCTTCAGAGACTCAGAGGAATAAAACCCTGAGGATTGTTTATGAGAGATCTCCTGGAGAAGGTAACTTAGGTAAGTGATCAAGGCAATAAACAATACATGGTTTCCACCGATATCGTCAAATAAAAATGTAGGTATAATATCTTTAAAATTTAAATTTTTAATAAATCTTTTACCATAAAGAAAATTTGGTTCAAAGATTTAAAAAAATTCTTACCCAGAAGCATAAAGTATATCTCTGGGTTCTTTTTTTTATTTTTATAATAATTACAACTTAGGTATATAAACATATATATTAAACACAGACAAGCAATTTACGCACCTTGATAGGGTTATAATCAAGATTCAGAATCTGTAAGTTTGGTGCGAAATTTACATCCTGAGGCACTGTTGTTAATTTATTTCCACTCAAATTCAGCACTTTCAGTTTTCTGAAACGTAGCATATATTAGAATGAATATATTTTATTTTATAAACGCGATACCAATTAAAAAGTTAAATTATTAGTGTGGTATCTACATTCATATGGAGATATCAAACTTCATTCGTTAACTTTTTTCATGAGCAAAAATTACGTACCGACTTAGCTCAGACGGATACATAATTTAAGATGGTTTAAAACTTATTTCATATTTCAGGTCTAACCTCATAGATGAGAAAAGGTGGTCTGGTAACCTCTTAAGTTCTGCACGGGACAAATCCAAGACTTCCAGGTTGACCAATTCGGAGAATGCGAAAATGGTTGTCATCTGGAGGTCATTGATAGGGTTGTCGTTGAGCAAAAGGGTTTTCAGGTTGATCAGGTGGTTGAAAGCGTGGCTGTCAACAGAGTGAATGTAGTTGTTGCTCAAGTCTAGTGTTTCAAGAGAAGTCAAAGGACTGTGGGAATCTTTTCCAATTTCATCCGGACCTAAAATGAAGAAGGAAATATGAATGTTGATGATGCCCAATATCTCAGTTGGTTTATTCAGAAAATTAATACAGTTGAAATTTCACGAGTTTAATCAGATTAAAAGAAATTACACAGGATAAATGAAGGTGATTTATCATTACATTTTTGAAGATTATCAGAGTAAAGTAATGACCGTATAATTATTAAGGGTCCCCCACTCTAATAAATTACTTAAATACCATTACCTTAATGAAACCATTATGTACCTAAACTGTACAAAAATACCTACTTCCCATTAAATGTACGATAATACGATATAGAGTTTGTTTCCCTCCTTGTTCTTCTATATATATAATCTAATAGAATGTCGGACAATGAAGATTAAGTGTGAATATTTCTTATATAATTAATTATGAAGCGATCAATTTCCTTTTTGTTAGCTGTGATATGTTAAAGGTCCCCTCCAAGCAAATTTTTTTATTGCTTAAATCAACGAGGCTAATGTTTCTCATCATTTTACTGCAAACCCCATAAAATTTGATAGCATATTTTTAATTTTATATGCTTTTAAAGATTTTTATAATTCAAACTCTACAAAACCTACTTTACTTCCGACTTTCTAATTTTCAGTCTGAAGAAGAAGAATGTACACCATTTGTTTTGATTGTCAACTAGGTATTTGGTTTAATAATTCTATTTATTATTCGTTTAAAGGTTCAAATTCAGATAAATTTATTAAAGAAACGTTTATATACTATTAGAAACAATTAATATCTTAAAAGAAGGCCAAAAACGCATTATTTGTTTAAAAATCAAAATTTGAAATCAAAACAAAGAGTGTACAATCTTCTTTCTTAGCGTCAGGTTGGAGATTCGCTCGATTGTTGATCACAGAGTATTAAAAAACTTTAAAAGCATATAATAAAATATATACTGAACCGAATTGTATGCGGTTTTCGGAATAATGATCGTATACCTTAGTTCTATAATATTATGTAATAAACTCATTTTTTTCCCGGAGCCTGGAGAGGACCTTTAAATTACCTTACCTCTACAAATTTAGAGCATTTCTAGATAAATTATAATTTAGAGTAGTGGGGAGTTGTAATTGGGGGTTGGCGTCCCTTGGGCCCCGAACTGTTGTAATTCGGATTACCTATGGATTGTTTATTTTTATTTTTACCATGGTTATCCTTTTTTTTAACGCTACTTGCAGTTTTGGAGGATAGCGCTAGAGTTATGCTCTTCAACTACGAGGTATTAGGTAGATTTTGTGTTAGGTAGGCTCGTAGGCTTCATTTATTATCACTCGGGCTGGGACAATATGACCTAAAAACTATAGATCCCGAAAATATCATAGACGAAACTAAGTGAAATGGTATCGAATACTATATACCGCTGGTGTAGAACCATTCAATACTCTTTAATTCTCTCCGTCTATAATATTTTTGGGATCTATAGTTTTTAGAGCATATTGTCCCAGCCCTGATTATCACCTCTTAATTTTACTCTTCCATTCGTGAGAGCAGCCACCGGTGCTTGTGTCCCTTTTCGTCACATTCCTTGATAAGTGAGAGCATTCACGAAGTAGCTTTTCCGCATCTATGAGCATAGTCACCGACGGTGCTTAGTGACTTTGTTCATGGAGCCACTTTCCTTTCAGACTATTTCTTCCAGTCCTTTGTATTTAATTTTCCTTTCCGAAGCAGACGTTAAACCCCTACTAAAATTAAAATCGTTTCGTAGTTAACTACTTGATAACTATTCACACTCACCCTACACTGTCTTTCTAATAGAAGAACAAGAAAGGCTAACCTAGTATCTAGTAGCCTGGTAGTTAGATGTCATAATACCAATGAACTAATTCCGGTATTCACCTATATACCTAACTAGGCAATTATTGGTAGTATATTTAGGTATCAAGTATCAACTTAATTGATTCAATAAATATTACTATTTATCAGTTCAAATAAACATTGCAGTATAGAAGAAAATTAAAAGATTCTCTCCAGTTCTAATATTTTCACTCTCCAAGGTACAGAAATGTCTAGTATAAATTTGCTAGGTATCATTTCTAAGGTAGGTACAGGACCTAGATTTCAAACGTATATACAGTAGTATCCTGCTGACACTAAATTTAACAAAATTTCTATACAATAAAAAAACCTAGGTATCATTGTCTACCATCTAGTTAGTTATAGAGTAGCTAGGTATTTACTCAGTTAGATTTTAATGCAGTATAGGTAGGCTAAGGTAGCCATTTGTGATAAGTATTCCATCCTTGTAATTGTTTTGAATAATTAAGTCGGAAGTGAAGCCTTCCCTTTTCTTCGTAAAACAGACTCGAAAAACTTAAATCACATATAAAAATGAATTATAGAGCCAAATTTGAAATATTTTTCAGCTTTATAAAAGTAATTTTAGATTTTATGAATAGAGTTATAAACATTTTGAGTGAAATACTTCAAATCAGTATTCTCTACATTTCTTGAAAGTCTAACATTTATTTACTGTCTATTATGTACCGGTGATACAAAATAACAATATATTGCAGAATTTACTCTCCGATGCTGATGATGAATATATTTCTATTCGAATAGTCGATTCCCAAGAAAAAATCTTCGACATTTAGTTTACAACTATCCTCTTGAAAATTTGGAAATCCCGTGGAGTATTATTTTTTTTCAATAACAATTTAAGTTGAAGACTTTTTATATAATAGTTCTGTGACGTCAGTGGTTGACATTTGAAAATAATTATGATGATATTGTTTTTTTTTCTTATTTCTCACCTTTGAAAACATCCAAAGTGAGGACGTTCCTTGTCAAACCACAGTTGGATAGAATCAGAGTCTTCATTTGCTCCAAGTTTGTGAAAGCTCCGTCAGAAATATTCGTGATGGGATTATGACTGAAAGATTTGAGGAATTAAAGTAAATATGCAAGATGTTAAAATTTATTTAGACTTATTTCATGGTGAACCTATAAGTAACATTTAAATGAGTACATACCTCAAGGACAACATAGTTAGGTTCTGCTGTTTTGGTATAACTGGTATTTCTTTCATATGGTTGTTATCAAGAATCAGAGCCCAATGGAACGAGTAAGCATCCTGTGATGTCAGTGGGAACTGAAATGTTCATTTTACAGAGGTTAGAATATTGATTATATTACTAAATAGTATTAGTAAATAAATAATAATTACCTGATAAATGCCAGACTGCGAACAGTCAACAGTTCGTGGGTCTCCTATCATACATTCACAGTTATATTCCTTTCTGCACAACCAAGGGTCGACTTCTGCGTTACACCAGACGAAAACGAACAGTAATAGCAGGATATGTTTCATGATGACTGTATAAAAAAACTTGTAATACTGACTTTGTAAAAACTAGATATCACAACACTGACTATCTAACAAAGTAGATATCGTAAAACTGACTTTCTATTACAGTAGATATCGTAAAACTGAATGGCTAACACAGTAGATATCGTAACACTGACTGGCTATTACAGTAGATATCGTAACACTGACTGGCTATTACAGTAGATATCGTAACACTGACTGTCTAACACAGTAGATATCGCAATACTGACTGTCTAATACAGTAGATATCGTAACACTGACTGTCTAACACAGTAGATATCGCAATACTGACTAATGTTAACGGAATAGAACCTTTTTATCAGATAACAAACACTATCTTTCAAAGAAAGCATTCACATTATCTTTATGGTGATTAAGGAACTATAGCTCATGTAGGTTAATAACTATATTTAGTCATTGGCAGGTTATGATGAAATTGAAGGAAGTTATTATCAAATATATTTCATATTACTTCAGTTTTAATAAATTATTTATAATTAATTTATAATAATAATAAAAATAAAGTAATAATTTTTTATCTCTATAAAAAATTATTACTATCAATTAGATCTTATATTTTTGGTTAAAAAACTGCAAACTATTTAATTTTTTTAAAACAATAGTAAGCTATTGTATATATTAAATAGCTATTTAGCTACCTATATTGTTACCTAAATAGGGACCATTTCTCTAAAAGAAACATTAATTAGGTAGCTAAAAAGTACCTAAATACCTAATTACCATAGAAGGTAGATAAATAGTTAGCCTTTCTGTTTCTTTTATAAGAAAGTTTAACCTTAAATTACCTTATACAATTTAGTAGTTCGTATTATCTCTTCTCTTATTCCCTTTCCTCTTCTCTTCTGTCCTAACTCTTCTTTTCTCTCTTATCTCCTTTCTTTCGTACACATTATTTACAATGAGAGATAAATTTGCGCTCGATATTCGTATCTTGTACCAGCCTTAGTTCTTTCAACATAAATATAAAGTCTGTAAATTAATAGATACGTAACGTCGGTAACAAAATAAAGTTAAAAAGAAACCTTCAATTCAATATTTTTGAATACTTGAATAACTTAAACAGTTTTGAGCACATTTATAACTTTGAAACTTTTAAAACTTAATAGAATTTTCAATCAAAATTTAATCTTAAACGTTCTCTTCGACAGTTAAAGGATATACAGTTGAATATGGCAAGTCTACAGTATTTCTAATGCAGGCATAAAAATTTATCAGTATGAAAATTACTAGACTAAGGGGTTCTTCTTCCAAAATAATACCTAGTAGTTATTTCCATTACGTAAACTGTCTGTTTTTAATTTAGTCATTGGGAGCACTACATAGAAGCCATGGCTGTTTGGGGTCTGAATAATGCCATTAATATTCTGCTAAATTTAAATTTCTGTATAATTTTGTAAATTAAACTTTTTTTCCAGAGTCTGTTTTTTGTAAGGGAGCATTTTGAAATGAATAAGTAACTACAAGTAGAAAAGAATCTTTCTGTCACTCCCTACCAGGAGCGAGTACCGATATTTCGGTGAGTGGTGAACTCTGTAGGCAGTGAAAAACTCTCTCGATGTTGACCATGTATTAGATTTCTTTACAGAAGTTGCACAAATTGCCTGAACTTGATTTAAAAAAACTGCTTACAAAATTGCTACTAAAAATCCAAATATCAAGCTAATATTTAAATATTACCAAATATTAATCAAAGATTCAGCTAACAAAGTAAAGTACAAAGTAGCTAGATTAGGGTTCTAGGAAATTTCAGCCTTGGAAAATTCGGTCTCAGAAGACTCGTTCTCGGAAAACTCGGTCTCGGAAAACTCGGTTTCTGAAAACTCTGTCTCGGGAAACTCTGTCTCGGGAAACTCTGTCTCGGGAAACTCGGTCTAGGAAAACTCGGTCTAGGAAAACTTGGTCTAGGAAAACTTGGTCTAGGAAAACTTGGTCTCGGAAAATTCGGTCTCAGTTTATAATGGTGTTATTAAAGAACAATAATAGAAAAAGTTGAAATTATGAGTACTAAAATAAGTAGTTTATTTATTGAAATCGGATAACATCATTTACCTATGTAAAATGATACGTAACATTAGTAATTTTGACATGTTTTGACATTTATTTAACATGAGATTTGAGTGGAAAATTCCGTTTCGGAAATTTCGGTCTCGGAATATTCAGTATCAGGTATAAATAAAACTTATGAATTAGATGTATTAGGGGGTGTGCCGCCCTCTGAACCCCCCTACCAGGTCATTAAACAATCATGAATTAAGTGTGCAGTACAACAAACTAGCAGATACAGCAAACTACATAACGGTCATTTATATTGAGGGGTCATTTATAATTCTGAGACCGAAATTTTCGAGACTGAAATTTCAAGACCGAAAATTCCGAGACCGAAATTTCTTGCCACCCTAGATTGGGTGTAGGTCATAAGCCCTTCAAGTTAAGAGCCCCCCCAGTCATGAGCCCCCCCCCCTCCCGGTCACGAGCCCCCCCTCTGTTTTTTAATCCTTATTTACCGATATTATTTAATCCTTATTGACACTTTTGTAGTTCATTACTGATTAAACATAAAATTTATGTATATCGGAGCCGGTCATTAAACAATCATGAAATGTGCAGTACAACAAACTACATTAGCAACTCTCAGTTATTTCTATCTAAGTAGTTCTTCATTTGTTTAACTAGGTAAATAAGGATTAAAAAAACAGGGAGGAGGGGCTCGTGACCGGGGGCTTATGACCGGGGGGGGGGGGAGACTTCTTGACCGGGAAGGCTCTTGACCGTACCCCCCTCTAGATTAGGCAGTATCGAAAAACAATTTAACAAGAAAAAGTTACATTAAAAATCAATTGGTCATTTAATTTAAATTTACTAATGAATTAACTAATTAATTCAAAAGTTATGAATCTAACACGAAATACAATAATTAACTAACATGACAAACAAACATTACAAAACTTACGTTTTAATGGTTAAGGGTACGGTTACATATATGGTAGCGTATTCGAGCGATTTTTCGCACTGACGACTTCTGATGAAATCGGATGAAAATCAAATTCATACTTTCCAATGGGAGTGGTTACAGTGGCTGCGATTTGGTCGACCGAATACGTACGAAGTCGTCAGACTAACTTCAGCGTTCAAATGAGTTTGATTTTTTCATGCGACTTGCGACAACTTTCGGTAATTTTTGTGTATATTTCTCTTTCTTTTGATTGCTGTTACTGTTTACATATGCATTTTGGAAATATGTTATTTGATACTAGGTATCAGAAATAATACAGATATTATTTAATTATGTATATAAAATTAATTTAATCATAATATAATTATATATAAAGGCTTGAATTGGTTGTTACTTTGTACAATTTTTATTTTTAATAAAATGGAATATCTTTCAATAATTATATTACATAAAAAATATTCTCATCATTTCTCTATTTAGGTATTTCAAAATTGTGTGTAGTGAAATTGTGAAAATCAAAATCAAATTAGCGTTGCGTCTATTATTTCAGAGGCACACATGTATTAAATCTTCTCGAACATTATATCAAATAAACATAGTTTAGACCCAAATATTTATGGGGCAGAAAAATACTGACGTTCAGAAATCGCGTACAGTGTAACCACCTCGCACTGACGATCAGTTCTGACGATATCGTCAGTGCGAAAAATCGCTCGAATACGTATAAAATATACATCCATAGTAACCGTACCCTTAGGGTAAAGCTTCAGAGAGGAACTAGGGTCAAGCAGGTAAATTGCGGCACACTAACTAACTGCGGCCTCTAATAACAGAAACATCATAGCTTCAAAACACTCGTTAGAAACTTAAATTAATAAATTATAACATGCACTACATAATTTAAATAAAAAACATAACAACATAAAGGTGTTTTAAATAAGGACATAAGTTTACAAAGGCACGAATATTCAATTAGCTTCCTATGTCTTGCACCTTTTGTCTCATTTTGAAAGTCTTCATCGCTAAGATTAATTGTATACTTGTTGAAATTAAATTTTATAGTGTATAAATTTAAAAATCATCCATGAATTTCAATTTACCATTTCAATTATATTTTTCCCCCGGGGCTCTATCCTGAAGCTTTTTGAGGTGAATGGAAGAAAAGGTTGTAGCGTCCCTTGGGTTGCCAACCGTTGTAATTTGGATTATGTAATATCTTTTATCATATTCTCCATATTTATAATATATTAACGCTACTTCCTCTTCTATCCGTGAGTGCAGCCACTGGTGCTTGTGTCCCTTTTCGTCACATTCATTGTTGAATGACTGCATTCACGGAGTAGTTCATTTTGCATCCACTAGCTTTGTCACCGACGGTGGCAAGTGACTTTGTTCATGGAGCTATTTTCCTTTCTGACTGCTTCTTCCAGTCCTTATTTCTGACGTCGGTGATGTAGTCGAAATGGCTAAAAGCTGACTTTAAACCCTATACTTTACGTTTTTCTGTATTTTAAAAATTAGGAAGTTGTGGGCTTTTTTCCTGTGGGCTTCATCCCTGTGGGCTTCTTTCCGGGAACCATATATCTTACCTAAACAGGTCTGGAAGAACCTAAAACTTCCAGAACAATTTTTTGGGGTAGAAATTAATTATTTCGTACACATAAATTTCAACAACTGAAACTAAATGTAACTACTAGTTTTAATATTTCAATTATTAAATTGATCGAAAAACTACTTCTTCAAAACTTTAACAAAATTAAATTTTAAGGGATTCAATAATTTCTCATTGATTTAGTTTCTCATATTTCTAACATTTTTTCTTTTAGAAAGCAATGCAAAGCATTTTAGAATGTAATATTTAAGATAAAATATTACAATAAGATGCACCACTCACGGAAGTTCTGGTTCAAAAAGTCCACAGTGCTGCCACCTGTGTTTCAAACTGGGTACTAACCGTTGCCTATGCAACCCCATCATTTAGTGTTCAATGAATATTGTGATGAAACTTTTAAACTTGTTTGTTATATCAACAATATTCTTTCAAGAAATTGTATCTCTGTTTTTAAATTTAATATTGAAAATTAAGTGTTTAACCAGAGTTACGGCTAGTACCAACTTTATAACACACGATGTATTTTATGGAAACCGGATTTTCCGAAGTAGGTGTATCTTATTGTTCTTTAATGTTTTTGGTAATATATCATCATTTCAAAAGACCTTAGATAGAAAAAATTTCAGTTGAAATATAGAGCATTAATTGTTGCAGTCACCCTAAAAGTAAAAGTTTTCTACGAGGAGTATTCATAGAAAATAATTTTATTACGTAGACTGTATAAAAAATTAACATACAAAATTAAAAGGAAGAAATAATAACATTTTATAACCGAGGTGGAAGAAATCGTCAACTCATTTCGATATTATTTACACAATTCAATAGGTTTGTATACAAATAGATATCATAAAACAATACACAGAACTTAAGCCCCAATATAAGTAAAAAAAGTTTTGTTTGAATGTTCTTCACCGTAGGAATTCATATCTAGTGGAATATTATTTGTATTGACTGTAAATAGATATTGTAAGAATGTTCTTAAAAACGGTTGTGCAGACATATCGTCGAAAGACATTTCGTCGACAGGACGTTAAATTCGACAGGACTTTAAGTCGATAGGATATTTTGTCCACAGGACATTTTGTCCACAGGACATTTTGTCCATATACATTTTGTCCACAGGACATTTTGTCAACAGGACATTTTGTCCACAGGACATTTCGTCGACAGTATTTTATGTCGATAGGATGTTATATCGACAGGACATTTTGTCGACAGGACGTTACGTTGAAATGGTATTTTGTCGACAGGACATTTCGTCGACAGGACGTTACGTCGACAGGACATTTCGTCGACAGGACCTTGGGTCGACTGAACATCGTCGATTAATTTTCGTAATCACTCTACAAGGGGGTGTGCCGTTTCCCGAACCCCCCTGCCAGTTCATTAAACTATCACGAAAAATGCAGAACAACAATCTAGCGGATATAACAAAATAATTACGGCCATTTATGTTATCTCCTCTACGAAAAATAACATTTTTAGGAAATTTCCTCTACGAATCGTCTTGTCGACGAAATCTCCTGTCGACGAAATGTCCTCTCGACGAAATGTCTTTCGACGATACGTCTGCACAACCGCTTTTATCATTACTTCTTAAAAACTTTACCATTAAATCACGAAAAATAATAAGTTATTCAAAAAGGTTATTAGATGAAGTGTCTCTTTGTAAAACGTTCGCCTAATTCTGATAAATAAAACCAAGCAAGATTATCTATATATTGTTTTAATTAATGTGTCAGTATGATTTTTTATTATAATTAATTGCTTTAAACAATATTATCTCAATGTACACAAATTATTTCTAGCTTGTTGATATAACTATTCAATATTTCATATGAAACAAAAACTTTCAAATTTCAGTAAAGGTAGGTTTTTTAGTTTCTACCAATAACAACCAAAGAAAATAATCAACTTCTGTATAGTTACTGATTACATCATTTGATTTAGGATTACATTTGCTCAAGATAAATATTTAGTGTAGAGCTGTAAAATAACTAAGGCGAGTGGAGTAAATTTTATAGTACTTTAAACGAATTAAGAGGTATGTCAAGTACATATGCACTTGGTGTGAATCTGATGTATGCTAGAAAAGCTATAAAAGCCAATCGCTCCTCACACCGGCTACAGAATCTACTCTGCTCCATTCAAAAATTGTAACACTTCTGCTGTCTAGAATATACCACAGTGCACCTAAGTTGAGTGTACCATAGTGTACATAAATTGCTGTGTCGTCTACGGACGTTTTGCATCGCAGAATCTTTCCCATGCTTTTTTGACTTTTTGCTTCATTGCGGAGTCTGCTGCGGCGTTGGTGAGATGTGTGCAGCTGCAGATCTTTTCTAACATCAGTTATTGCAAAGGTATGTATATTGTAACTGATTGACAGTTTCTGATTTGTTAGATTTTAAAGTTAGGTAGGTACCTATCTTATATAATATGAAGTGTGTTAACTCCCATTGTTTGTAAGTAACTACGTACGTGACTATCATACCTAGCTAGGTACTATCTATCAGATATGTATAACATTGACAGTCAAGATCTACCTAATTACTTTTAATTTCGCATTAAAACCCTAAATATTAGTTTTTAGTAATGATTATTGCCACTCAATATAACTTTCTGCGTGTCAAACTAATAATCATGGCGTTCCTATATTACTTGCCTATTTTTCTCATAAATCAAATTATCTAACTAAGCTTAATATATTTAATGAATGAAGTATTTATTATAAAATTTCAATACCTAGATAGGTAGTTGAAAAAATTGTTAGTTCTTTTTTTAACTCCGTGGTTCTTTACCTGGGTTCGATGAATTAGTTTAAGAGATTTGGCAATTTGGTTCATTATGTTTTGAAATTCATGTTTTGTTCTTTGAACGGTATCCGGACAATTCGTCGCCTGGACAATTTGTCGCCTGGACAATTAGTCGCCGGACAATTCGTCCCTGGACAATTCGTCGCCGGACAACTCGTCCCTGGACAATTCGTCGCCGATTGAAAATAAAAGAGATATAATTTATGATATAATTATAACTTATTGAAATTTACAAATAAAACTACTTACTATAAAATTAATATATTTTATTATAATTTTAATGAGCTGGTCATAATAGCAAATAGATAATAGCCCTGCATTTTCTTTTTCAATAGATTTCGGCACCTCGAGAATGTTGTTGAAATTTAGTATTAGCTAGACTTTCTTCTCTTTTTAAAGCATCAATGAAAACCCACATATTTGAATGAATTATACTTAGCGAACCATTCAATGACGAGTGGAATCCTTCTTACCTGTAATATAAGTTCTTAAAATGTTCATTGCATATCGGTTAGATAGCTAGTCAATATACATTCCACATTGCAATTGTATATTGTATATGAAGGTTGTATAACTAATTATAATTGCATTATGAATTAAATCTTTTATTTTCAATCGGCGACAAATTGTCCAGAGACGAATTGTCCAGGCGATGAATTGTCCGGGGACGAATTGTCCTAACACCCTTTGAACACAGTAATTTTATGTGCAAATAAGCATGATACAGTTTAATTCTTTCGCTTCTGAAACTATAATAACTTTTGAAGAAAACATTAACACTTTCGCGGCCCAGAGCGGAAATTTACGTCATGTTCCACGCTTTGCATATTAAAACTATACTGTAAATAGTTAAGCATAATGCATACGTTTTAAATTTAAAAATATATATTTTCCTACTTTGAAGGGTTCGATGAAAGCATTTATAGAACTTGTGGGGTTCAGTACTTTCTATAAGGTTAAGAACCACTGTAATTTACCTTTTTCACTATCTTGCACGGAAAGCTAAGCGTACAGCAATCTGTTCATTACCCCTGTATAGATTCTATATGCGACCCCTACATATATTTGTACATTTATATGTTTAGGAATGAGGAATAATATATTCAGGAATATAAGGAACAATTTACATAACTCTTTTGTAACATTTTAGTTATTTGGTTTATGAAAAGGATTTATATGTTAGCTTGGGTGACGAAACAAGGGAACCTTATATATTTCACGAATACTGTTTAGGTACGTAATAGTTCCTTAGATTAAGGCAGCTAGATTTATTACATAGGGTGACAGCTAACATAACTTGGGAAACAGTTAATGTTTAGGTTGATAGATTATGAAATAGTTTAGCAAAGGACTTCATAACGGTTTCTGGGCGGGGATACGAAATATTGTTTATAGTCAGGCTGAATTAGGATTGGATAGATTAGGAAAAGAGCACACCCCCGGTTTTAACGAAGTCCAATGAAATTGTAGAATTGAGAAAAGGGTTAGTTAGTTTAAGAAAGGAGGTGGAGA
The DNA here is from genome assembly GCA_947561585.1 of Caprella mutica. NCBI lineage: Eukaryota > Metazoa > Arthropoda > Malacostraca > Amphipoda > Caprellidae > Caprella > Caprella mutica. The sequence continues at coordinate 25,400 of CANNZV010000654.1, forward strand.
TTTAGAAGGACTGAGGGGAATAGAAGTTAGAGAAGAAGTTAGTTCCCGACTAGAGATCAGCGAGGAAGCCTCCCTCATTCCTTGACCGTAGTGTCTTTATAGTTATTAGTGATGTGATTAACTAAGTCTGAAGAGATGTCCTGCCCTGTGACCTGATCGAAGACTCTGACCATTTCCTCAATGAGTATAATAAGTATCTTGGGTTCTAGCCTCTCATTAATTATTGTGTGGATTAGTAAAATGTCCAGTCCGGATGTTGAATTGTATAATGTACTTCATGAGTATTTTGAGTAACCTTTCTGTGTAATGTGATGCATGAATATTATCAATAGTGGATTGAGTCAATTATAATGAGTTGTTTCATTGTCCTCGTAGTTCCAGGAATCCCTTGCAATCATGAGAATTAATACTTATTTTCGAATAAGACGAAACCCATGCTAGAATGGAGCTCGGCTACTTTGATGAGATAACAATTAATTAGCTACCGTAAATGGAAAAGATAAAATGGAAAGAATCAAATAAAGAGAAATTGACTTAATTAAATGAAGAAGTAAAAATTATTAGACCCCCGATCATTCACCCCTAACTACACATAGGTTTCTATGTATATTATGTTGACAACCATGAGGCAATAGCCTTAATCCTACTTACATTTCTCAACATCAAAGCCTGTTTATTATCTCAATTTAAACAAACTTAAACTTGGGAATTTAAACTTACCAGAGACCATAACTATGCGCTTATAGAACAAACATTCGATGCTAATGTTATCTTAGTCGGCTTTCACTGGTGAAGTTCTTAGAATATTATTCATCAATGAAGGACATTCAAGAGAATATATGTAAACATTCTAACTACGTTATAGTATAAATAGATACCAAACGGTATACTTCTTTATAAATCTTGGAATCAAATAATTTTTTTTACCTTAATTGACGTAGGTAAAACTCTAATTCAATGTCCTTATTAGAAGTAGGTATGGACTATGGACACTATCACCTTTTGTGTATCTTTGGTGTCATTTTGATGACACAGTCGCTAGAAGAAGTAGGTATGGACACTGTATCATCTTCTGTGTACCATTGGTGTCATTTTGACGTCACAGTCGCTAGTAGAAGTAGGTATGGACACTGTATCACCTCCTGTATACAATTGTTGTTCTTTTGACGTCAGAGTCTCTAGTAGAAGTAGGTGTCTACATTTCAAAAATATTCACCACTTTAAAATGCTTACCCAGCTAACCAAAAGCTGTTTGTCCCACGTCTTAAGACGTCTGATACCCCTCGCTATAGAGGGATTTAAGACGTGAGGCGGGGGACATCAGTCGTTTTGCAGACGTCTAACCCTCTTCATTTGCACAGGGGTCCCCCTCTGCAAGACGTCTGATCCCACGTCTTGTCCCCCTCTGACAGAGGGGGACATCCACCTGTCCCACGTCTTACCCCACTCCGTTTTCAAGACGTGGGACAGAGTGTGGATGTCCCTCGCTATAGAGGGATTCAAGACGTGAGACAGAGTGCGGATGTCCCTCGCTATAGAGGGAAGAGGGAAATAAGACGTGGGACCCACGTGGGACAGAGTGAGTATTCAAGACGTGGGACAGAGTGGGAATATCCCCCTCTGCAAGACGTGGGACAGAGTGTGGATGTCCCTCTCTGCAAGACGTGGGACAAAGTGCTGATGTCCCTCTCTGCAAGACGTGGGACAGAGTGCGGATGTCCCCCTCTGCAAGACGTGGGACAGAGTGCGGATGTCCCCCTCTGCAAGACGTGGGACAGAGTGTGGATGTCCCCCTCTGCAAGGGGGACATATCTCTCTTTTGGCTCAAACTACTTCGATTAATTGGGGTATATAAATATGTATAAGAAATTAAAAAGATCATACTATTCATTATTGCAATTTCTTACTATATTGCATATAGTGTATATGTACATTTGGCTGTATATCAATTATTTTTATATTGCATATTGTTATATACAAATTAAATGGGAAGAAATGGAGAAAGAATTGTAGTGGTGATCTCGGGAATCGAACTCAGGACTCTAGTGTGATGTACTATTGAAGCCTGCGATGCTACCACTCAGCTATCCTGGACATAATAGAAGTAGTATTGAAATGATCTTTATGCAACTTGATTACTTGCGTGTTTCTTAAAATTATTTTCAATAAATATAATTTAATATTCAACATTTTGGTATCTTTTATTTTTTAATGTAAATGATAAGAATGTGTATAAAGTTATTTATTAATATTTGTATTGATAATGTTAATTAATGTTATTACCTACCGAATTAACTATAACTGTTAATTAATCTTACCTATAGTTACCTTCTGGTGGTATCACTACCTTATACCTATCTAGTTACTTACTAGAGTTTATTTATAACTACCTAGTAACCTACAAGTGATAACCACCAATCTGTACCTACTGGTGGTTATCACTACTTACCTATTACGTAGTATTTATCAGTACCTACTTAGTTACCTACATTACTGTTTGTCAACACCTACCTAGTTACCTTCTGGTGTTTATCAATGCCTACCTAGTTGCCTACATCTGCTTATCAATACCTAATTAGTTACCTTCTTGTGTTTAACATTGCCTACCTAGTTGCCTACAACTGTATATAAATACCAGTCTAGGTCCTAGTTACCTACTAGTATTCATCAATACCTACCTAGTTACCTACAACTGTTTGTCAATACCTACCTAGTTATCAACTAGTGTTTATCAATGCTTATCTAGTTACCTATAACTGTTTGCCAATACCTACCTAGATACCTACCAGTGTTTACCAATACCTACCTACCTAGTATACCTACTAGGTAGTGTTCATCAATCCGTACCTACTTACCTACTACCTAGTATTTTTCATCAATGCCTACCTAGATACCTACATCTGTTTATGAATACCTACCTAGTTAAGATACGTAAATAAAGCTTGAGATAGATATACCTTTTTGATATAACTTTTTCCCGCGTAAAAACAGACGAGGGACAGAGAGGGACATCCCGCGTGGGACAGACGTGAGACAGAAAGGGATATCCCGCGTGGGACAGAGAGGGACATCCCGCGTGGGACAGACGTGGGACAGAGACTGACATCCTGCGTACTTTTTCCCGCGTAAAACAGACGAGGGACAGAGAGGGACATCCTACGTGGGACAGAGAGGGACATCCCGCGTGGGACAAAGAGGGATATCCCACGTGGGACAGAGAGGGACATCCCGCGTGGGACAGAGAAGGTCATCCCGCGTGGGACAGAGAGGGACATCCCGCGTGGGACAGAGAGGGACATCCCACGTGGGACAGAGAGGGACATCCCACGTGGGACAGACGTGGGACAGAGAGGGACATCCCGCGTGGGACAGAGAGGGACAGCCCGCGTGGGACAGAGAGGGACAGCCCGCGTGGGAAAGACGTGGGACAGACGAGGGACATCCCGCTTGTGTAAGACGTGGGACGTGAGTGGGATTTCAGACGTTGGAAAGACGTGGGATTTCAGACGTCTGGAGACGTCTGAAATCCCCCGTCCCTCTCTGTCCCTCGCTAGCGAGGGATGTCCCCCTCTGTCCCACGCGGGACAGAGGGGATATGGTTAGTTGGGTACTGTTTTCGAGTCATAGTAACTAGACATTATATAGTAAGTAACAGGGTATATTGACCAACCTTTCTATTAATTTGTTTATGTGCCATTTTTTAAACTTTTGATTCACTATCATTTTCATGACCATATTTAGTCACTCGAAACATGTTTGCTGAGCGATGAAGGGTTAAAATTAAAAAAAATTTAAGTTAAAAAATAAACAAATCATGACTCGAAACAAGTACTGATAAAGTGAATCATTAAAATATTTTGATTTCACAAATTACAATTTTTCTGCTTATGCATTTGTCATTTCATTCTTTTCTTCAGCAGATTTTGAAACAACGAGACTTTAAGCGAAGGATAGATCCACATCTTAAAATTTTCTCGGTCAATGCTTCTTCAGTCACTTTTTCCAATTCGGTAAGTAACACTGGCAGTTTTCTGTGGTTAATGGGAGAAAAAGATAGATGTTGTCCCTTTAGACCTGAGCTTTCACAAGTTGGAGCATGGAATTAGTTATTATTCATGTTTGATTAATGATTATTCATCTCCCGCATTTTGATAAAATGGGATTGTAGGCTAATTTCAATATCACCCTTGATTTTCTTTTCCTTACATTCTTTTTTAAGAGACTGCATTCACTGAGTAGATTTTCTCTATCCATGAACCCTGATTGGTGATAAGTGATTTTAATCTAAGAATCTTTTTATTTCAGACTGTTTGTTCATCATTCTTTTTTTTTGTTTTCCTTTTGCTATGATTTACTGATTCTATCATTGAAAAGTACATGGAAGGGGAAAAGATACTTTATAATACGGATTTCTCTAACTCCAAACCAAATAATCCTAATACATTAATTCAGGATGAGTATTAACTGATATTTTAAACTAAATGGAGTGTAAATATTATATAAATTTAATATAACTATAATATTTATCAATCACATGGAAACTGAGTTTAGTTTTAGGTGATAGTGGTCGCAATAAAAAAGAAGATTAAATAAAAATAAAACTCAATACTCTATCCTTATCTTGTTTACTGATGCTGCCGTCATCTCTCTAAATTTGTATTCATTCAAAGAAAGCTCAGCTTCTAATTGTAGCGAAATGTTCAAACGAGAAGATTAAAAAAATGTACCGTTCTGCCATCAGTGTTACAAAGTGGTAACAGCCTCAGCAGGACAATTGAGGTGTTTTGTTTACGTTACGTCAAAACAGCAACACTATAGAATATAATTTAAGACAATTGAAGAATTTAGAATTGTAGAAATTGTTTATTTATTGTCTTTATATGAAATTATTTATAGATCTATTCAGTTATTCAAACTGCTAAATCTAATTTTTTATTTTAGTGTGTTGCATTGATTTTGGCTGTGTCTCAAGTCACTCTATTGTCAATACTATATATTACGTATACTGGGATTCTACATCCGTTGCTCACAACATTTAAAGTTACTTTTATACTAGTTTGTTTTCTTTTCTGCAAATTGTGTTTTGTGTTCTAATTAAATGTTGATAACTAAACTGTTTCACCATAGTCAACTCTAGTGCATTCATGTTGTACCTAGCTGCAATTAATATGAAAATTAACTACTATACTATAATGTCTTAGCCAGGATTTTCTATCTATATTGTAAAGTTCCAGTAAATTTGAACGCGTCTACTACTTCTAAATATTATCATGATGAAGGATATTATGAGAATTACAGTGTAAAAGAATATATTAACACGTTATTCATAGCCTACCTACCTACGTACGGCTAGATTTAACATGAATGTAAATTGATTTGACTCTTTTTAAGGGGACCTTCTCCCTCAAATCTAAAAAAAAATCAAATTATTTTTTATGCATAAAATAGTGTCTTGCAGTCTATCGGATAAGGTGATAAAATATTAGAGCTTATAACAATCTAGAAGTTCTTCAAAATTATATTTACAATATTGTAAATTATACCCGTCAGGTTTGTCAAAATACCTGTCAGCACTGGTATTGAGGGTTTATTTGGATCTCGCATCAAATGATTTGTTGACTAGATGCATTAAAAAGATGACACAACACCGAAATAAGAGTCTCTCCACGCTAATTTATGGAACCGGAATTATTTGAGACTACACAATTTCTTTCCAAAAAATTTCAGTAAATTGGCTCTCCTGAAAAGTACATATTTTCGAATTCAAATCAACTCATACAGTTTTTGAGCCAAAGACGTGAGGTTTGTTTCATTTTCTTTATAAATGAATTGCATACAAAGTTACAAACTTTTTTTTTTTTTCAAATTTCTCTATGTGTGAGAAAGTATTATGAGATGTATATATATAAAAATCAATGTTTTGAGAAGAAATCGGAAAAAAGGGTTTTAAAAATTTTCTGAGATGAAATTGACAAAAATAGTTAAGTAACTTTGTAAACTCAATTCTGAACAAGATGAAACCTACCCCATGTGTCTATCTTAAAAACTGTATGAGTTGATGCCGTTTGAAAGAACCCCCTATTTCTTTTTGAGGGGGAGGGGGCAGAGTTAAAAGCTTTCTTTAACCATAGTAATCTAGCTTCTTCTCTCTAGCACCAGCCCTCATGGAATAATAATAATTTTAAACCGATTTGGGAGCTGTCTTTTCACGACTTTTACTTTTTGCATAATTGCATATAATTAGACAAAAACGAAGGGGATAAATCGTAAGATACTCTTATTATGAACATTTATTCAAATATATTAGGAGTATTTCACAGCTCTCTCCAGTCAAGAGATGCACTAGTGTTTTTCATAACATTAGAGTGAATAACGAACTGTGGCTATCATTTGTATTTTATTTAAAAATGAAATAGGTCAGATGTTTTTGAATAACTATATGTAACTAAAGCGAGATGTGCTAGAATTAGCACCTTGCCAGGGGTATCCGGTAAATGCATCGCCGTAAATTCATCGCATTGTAAATTTGTCGCATGGTAAATTCATCGCATGGTATATTATAAAATTAAATTGATAAACTTAAATATACTTTTTGCAAATTATCGCGCCGACCTTACTATATTTTTCGCTGGATTAGGGTAACTTGTTTGTACGAATCTGTAATGTTAGTTTATTTTAAATGATTGGATTTTAGTAATAGAATGTCATATAATTTTTGCATGTATATCATTCAATTGATATTTAATTTTATATATTTAATATATGAGTATACTTGCATTAATTTATTATTCTATAGTTATGCATATTTTTCTTTAACTTAAATTCATAATGTCTCTCAAATTACGTATTTGGGTAGCTACTCATAGTTTGAAGAACAACATAACTGTAAATGCTACACCTCTTTGAAAATATGATCAGCAAAACATAATTGTCTCAGTAAATGGGAACCAAGTTTTCTAATTATTTAAGAGGTATTGATTTCAATTTATCTTTTTAAAAGTAATTTAGATATATTTTTTGTGATGTTGTAACGATAGAATTTAATCTTTAATATTAACGGTTTGTTATAGCAACATATCCATATATTATTTCGTTGACCGACAATTGGGCACAAGTCAATTGGGCCCAGGACAAGGCCCCACGACAATTGGGCCCAAGGACCAATATATTATTTGCCCATTTTTTCAAAGTCTACAGTATTAACTTAATTAAACATCATTGCTACCGTAGTAACTAGGGCGGAGGTTCTCCATCATAATTTATGGAAGACAAGTCGTCGAATGTGAAATTGAATTTCTGTACTAAATAACTCAGACGGATGAAAAATTTCGCGTAGAAAATTTTATCTGTTACATAGAGAGATTTCAGTTCCGACAAAGCTTCTTGCCGGTTAAAATCGTATGATAGTAACTTCTTGTTTTTTTCTGATTGATATATTTGAAATTTTCGAGCAGAGACTGCAACAGTAAATGTCTATGTTGAACATGCTTCTGACAATCAAATTGGTCTTGCCTATTATATGGACTCGAATGGAAAGTTTGTCGACGCAAAAACTACGGGTACAGATTGCTTCTATGATGCCTTTTCCACAATTCTTGAAAATCGAGGCATTCAAAAATCGATCGATGATATCAGATCGACTACATAGAACGTAATTCAGGAAACTTTTTGAAAGTCTTAGCTGCGAAAGAGTACATTAGAAGAAACTATACTAAGTCTGAGAACAAAGTTCTTGTAGCGCTAGTCTGATTTACTAGCTTTAGATTTTACGAGGCATTTCATCATTAGGGATAGGGCAGGAATACGCATGTTTGGGTTCATGTTTTCTGTAAAACGAGAGAAGAATGGTGAAAAGTATAAAGTCCAGGTATTTAATTTGAATAAGCAGATACAATAAACATTTATTTATATGATTTCATTTAGCATTGAGTATTTCATTAACTGTATGTTTAAGTAAAGTGTTCAGACATAATATTTACAATTTAAATTATTCATGTGATAATATGTTGAATTCCATTAAAATTTAGTCAGATTATGTAGTTATATCGTAATACCCAACTGCAGTGAAATCTTGAAGTTTGAAGAATACATCTAAAAATACGGCAACAATTCTTCACTTTGAATTGATAAGTCTTTTTCCATATCGAAAAACTATGTTCATAAAATTACTAATCAAATTTATTTTGCGTGGCTCCCTCCCTAACCAAGAAATTTGTTTCGAGTCAAACTTATTCCAAAAGAGTTCAGATAGGAATCTGATTCCTGTTACTTTAGATTATTACAATACTTTTATTATTTTACAGAACTAGACTTCTGAAAATGGCGGGAATGAGCGTTGAAAAGAACTTCGAAGACATAAAGAAGAACTTGATGATCGGCAAGTACGACTTCTATGACGCCCCTTGTGTGCTTCAAATGGAGTGGGATGGAGTCTATGTTCACAAGGACGGCCTCGACCAGAATGTATCTACAGCCTTTGAGAACCACGATTGGGGTGGAAATAGGGTTAAGAAAGAAAATTTGAAACCATTTGGTCATGGAGACTTTGACTTGTATGTTAGTATTATAGGTACCAAATATTTAGAAACTAGAGAACAATTAGATGAGCTTCTGACTAAACGATGGGAAGATTTTAACACTTCCATAAACGCAGCCCGTCCCATCCAAACTGAATCCATTCTTTCACTCTCTGAAGTTTTGAAAAAATTTCCCGTTGAGCTTTCTTGCGACATGAATTATTATTTGGCAAATAAAAGTGAAATGGAAGAAGATTTAGGTAGAAAATTGGCTAGTTTCGATGAAAACAATGAGGACGAGTTGAAAAAACTTGAAGGAGAATTGTATTCCAGTAACATTCTTAGGATATTTGGTAGTGACGAAAATGATGGTGAGAATGGTGAACTTTTGTTCAGAGATTTCCGTATTCTCTATGACGATGGAAATGATATGCATGCTACTGCAAAGAGAGGTAGCTACTATTTCCATTTCTACCATATGACTTCGAAGTTGATTTTGTAAATATTGTTTCAGAAGATTTCTTTGATTGTTTAAAGCTTTGTATATAGTTTGTAGATGATGTTTGTCAAGCTAAGGTGAGAATCCAAAATCATAAAAACTTAGATATGTAAGATTTTGTTAAGATTATTATTAAGTATTCTATTACTAAACTTAAGGGAGTCTAGAGCTTTTGTAAATATCATTTGCTTTGTTTTGTACTTGATCATAGATATTATTATTATGCTACAAATCGAATAGCATTCTAACAGTCCAAAAAATTGATAGTTATCTACAATTAAAATATTTATCTTTATTCATTATGCACTATGATTTAGATGCAGACTTGTAGTTCTTTTTTGATTGATTTTGTTAGATTATTTGCATTTCCTATTTACTCTATTTCTGTGTATTATCTTTATGTTACGAATAGAATATCATTCACAACTTTTTTCAGTAATCCTTTAATTTTGAAGTCTATCTTTTAAATAATAATTTAGCTCAGAGAGGCTTATCTGTAAACGGTTTGTTTCGGATGTAAAAAAAAAAGGGGAAATGTTGTAATTTGGAGTATGTTTTTATTCTTACTTTTGATAAGTTTTAAAGAAATGCTTTGAATTAATAGAGCTAAGATTATAAAACATGTCACAGTTAAAACAGAAAAGAAATTGATTAAATATTTGATTCGTAATTAATTATATAAGAAATAATCTTCACTATACGACTTTTCTACGATTAAATAAGATAAAAAATGAAAATACGAACTTTATAACGTCTATCGTAAATTTAATGGTAATTAGGTACTTGTTTACACTTTTATGTACCTAAATTTATTTTATGGTAATTGTATTTAGGTTACGGTAGCCATTTATAATATATCTATCAGCTTTTTCATTGCTTTGAATTTGTCGGCAATTGATCTTACTTTTTAATTGCTTGAAATTCAGTGGCAGAAGAAAATTCACAAGAATAACTTAAAATACATAATATTATAAAAATATGGAACCAAATTTGAAATGGTTTGTAGTTTCTAAATCAGCAAGGCTGGGACAATATGCTCTTAAAATCATAGATCCCGAAAATATTATAGACTGAGAGAATTAAAGACTATTGAATTGTTCTAAACCAGCTGTACATAGTATTCGATACCATTTTGTCTATGATATTCATGGGATCTATGATTTTAAGAGCATATAGTTCCAGACCTGATAATCAGTATCCTTAGTTCTAAATCTAATGAATAGAGTATTAAAATAACTAGAGTGGAGGGGACCTTTAACGCTACTTGCAGTTTTAGAGGATAGCGCTAGGGTTATGCTCTTCAACTACGAGGTCTTAGATTTTTTGTTATGTGACCTATAGCCTTCATTAGCTGTCACCTCTTCCATCCGTGAGTACAGTCTCTAAAATTCAGATCAAAGTACGAAGTTGTGATATTTTATTAATTCATTATGGTATAGTATATTAATTAATGAAAAGCCCATAGTTTATTAATTGAACAAATAACCCTTTTGTAGGTCTATAATTTAAAGTTGTCAGATCTATTAGTTTCCACCACCGGAAAATTATGAAATTAGGTTAGAAATAAATATTTCAAAGTTTAGATATTTATTTGAAAAGAGGCCAAAAATTTCTACTTCAAATAAAGTTTGTGATATTGAACTTGCATTCAAACTTATCTTTGGAAACTAACTAAATAGTATTATATATATCTTCTGTCAGCCTCAGTAATTATAAACTACTGCATCTTATAGGATAGGTGATCATATAACAGCTCTTGCAACAATAAATTGATAAACACTCAGATGATTAGATCCAGTCTGGAAAACTGATGTTCTATATATATAGAAATTGAGTTCACATCGTCGATATCTCTGAGAAAAAGAATATTATTCTAAAATACAAAAAATTAACTCCCAGTCGAACGCGGGTGCAAGTAACAATTTTAAATATTTGTCATATAATAATATTTTAACTTTCTGAAATATAGAAAGTAGGTTTCAGTTGTTTCTTCTCACTATTTGTAGATGGGGGACTCGACGTCAGAAAGCTGCGGAGAAAAAAAAATACGTTGAAATATTCCACGTCAATGAAAATACTTAAACCTGAGCATCTGGTTTCTGGACATCATCTGACCGGGATAATTCGATCCTTCTTCACAAAAGTCTATAACCTTTCTAGCCTCACGGCAGGGGTCATTGTCCTGCATTAAAATGGGAAATTCAAAAGGTGCTCGACGAAAGTTTGGTGTAACATGCCGCTGAAAAATTTCTTTCTAAAACCCAGCATTGATAGGGTCGTCTCAAATTCAACAAAAAATATATTTGCGGACTGATTGTTTTGAAATTCACAAAGTATATGTAATTTTTGAAAATAAATACATTTTGTTCGTGTAACTTTTTCAATTTTGGTATTAGTTTTCAAGATTTTTTTTCTTTAACTTTTTTCGTAAATTTCAAAAAAATAAAAGTCTATATGAGGTTAAAGGGATAGTAAACTTAAAATCAAACAATCGCCAAATTTGTTTTAAATCGATTCAGAATATTTAATTATGTAATATTTGAATGCTCATTTAATTTTAAAATGTTCATATAAAAAGTATATAATAAAATTAGCGACACCTAGCGGAAGTATTACCACTCGTTAGTATGTACGTGAGTATATATGTTGTTTTCATATTAATTTATGTATGTAGTAATTAACCTTTTTTTACGTTAAAATGGTTGAAAGATTCAAGACAAGAAGGCATAACTTTAAAAATAAAGCCATCTCTTCACTTAAGCTAGAATTTAGATAGAAACTTATCTAAATTTGTTTGTTTACAAGATGGCGACATTGATTGTGGCCCCATCACCGTTAGTATTTGTTAAGAAATTAATTATATATAAATTGAGATTTCCATTATTAGATTTTATTGAACATTACAATTCTACATGAATGCTTTATTCTTACTAAGCAATCGTTTTATTAGAAAAAATGACATATTTTTATAAAGTTTACTGCCCCTTTAAATACTAAAGCAAAAACTAAGACAGCTTCAGAAATCTTTAAGATTTCTAACCGAATGTCGGATCTATTTTTTTTTTTTCATTTTCCTTTCCATTTTCTCTTGATGAGCGATTTTTATGACTAAATACAATTTTCAAAAAGAAAATCTGTTTTGAACTGTGATCAAAATTAAGAGATCATAAAAATAGTAAATTGGGATTTGTCACTTGGTTAGAAATCTTTTGAGGGTTACAAAACTGTTTTGGTTTTCTTGAAGCTTTTAGGTGGAAAATTAACATTTTAGAGAAGAGTCAAAAACTTGATATATATAATTGTATATGGCCAAAAAATGTAAATACTCCTTTGCCCCCATAGGGTGTGTTATAGTACTTGGGACACAGATTTAAAAAAAAATCATTATATTTGATCAACAACATCCCCCCTTTAGACCTCTCATGGGGAGATTCTAGTTAATTATAATTTTCACCAAATTCGATAGGACGACCCTCTTAACCGAGTAGATATTTCTCATCAGTATGTTGCACCAAACTGTCGTCAAACCACTTTTGAATTTTCCAGTTTTCATTTACGAAAATAACCCTTGCCATAAGAACCCCTTCACACTTGCGTTTCTCAACGCCGCGTTAGGAATACTGCTCATGGCAAAAAGTTTAGCTGCAATTGATTTTAACGGAGCCCTTCACATTTGCGTTAGAAAAAATGCGGCATTTTTTCTAACGCGGCGTTGAGAAACGCAAGTGTGAAGGGGGCATAAGGCAAGAAAGGTTGTGCACTTTTTATAAGAAGGAATTACCGTAATGAGCTGACCAGTCCAGATAACCGACTTGGACCCATTGAAAAAATTTGAGTGAAGACTCAGAAAAGAAATCTATAGAATCAAACCCATTTATTGGATTTACTACAATAGGAGTTATGGTGGATAACTGTTGATGTGTGCAACTTTAATAGGATAATAGTTTTATTGAAATACTGAAAAAAATACGTATAAGAAACATATGGTCTTAACAATATTCATGTAGTCTAGTAAATCAAGCCCTTATATGATAAGACCTGAGGACAATAATGCATGAAAGTCATTCAGACTTAGGATATGTATAGATTTTTATTTATCTTCTTTTGTTTTGTTTTGCTCATCGCCAGTATCATAGTTTTTACTTTTGGCCAGGTCTTAATTCATCTATTACTTTTTTATTTAAAATATTATTAAGTGAAATCTTTCAACCATGTTTATTACGTATCCATTAAACCTAATCTATATTTTGTAAAGTTTCATCACTTCCTGAATAATAAATTGATTTCTGTCGGTGTCATTTCCGTTCCTTATATTATGACCGATATTGTGATCCACGTAGCTTTACTTTCAAATACATTTAATTCTAATCATTCTGGTATATTCACTCATACTCACGTTAATTCGTCCACTTTCTCTCTTTTGATCGTCAACCTGATAACAAAAAATATAAATATTGTGAAGGATCAGTATTTATGAAACTCTAGAGATAAACTTTGATTATATTTATTAATTCCAGTCAAATATTTCATTCATAATTGTTGTCCATCTCTTATAAATATTATATTTTAAAATTTCACAGCCAATAAAGGTTAAAATTGTTCAATTTAGTTTTTATTGAATATGATTTTATTTATAAAGTTTTATGTAGACTGTAGAGTATGGACGCACCTTAATCCGTCTTTAGATTTACTAATCCACCCATATCGAACTAGAATTGGCAACTTAAATCACACAATTTAGTGCCATCTTTTGATAATGAGTTATTAACTATCATTAAAGTAACTGTTTTTGAAAATTTGAAATATTGGAAGATTGCGGATCGTTTATGTTGGTGGAATATGGTACCTTGTTCTATTCACGCGAAAAATCAGGATGGTCGTTACCTCATAAGCGTAGGATCTGACCACAAGCAAATAGTAGATGTCTAAGGCAGTGAAGAAGAAGTAAGGGATTGCTTCGTAACTATAAGTCCCCAGGATCAAGAGCATCACGAACAAGTTCAACCTGACGGAGCAAAGCACCACCTCGATGTAGAAGAACAACCACAGACACCCACCATGTTTCTGTTGATGTTAAGAATAATTAGTAGATAGAATTTATGCAGCTTTAAACTAGCAAATCTCTAAGTAATATTATACCGAAAGAAGCTATATTTATTTAACTTTATCACCTTTCTTAATTATACATACATTAAAAGTATCTCTAAGATTTTCCTCTTCACAGTTTCTTACAATACCATTTTGAACTTTTTCTTTTAAATGCTTAACCTTAATGAGTTTGAACCAAAAATTCTATACCCCATCTATTGCAAATCGTTCTAAATTGAAATCAATAAGTTCCCTGTCTGTTGACTAATACCATTAACCCTTTGTCGTTATACAATTATGACTAATTATGATAAAAGTTTTGTTGAACGATAAGGATAATGCTTTTGATCTGATACACTCATTTTTTATTTTTTATTCGTGTAGAATTGTATTATTCAATAAAATCTATTAATGGAAATATTTAATTTTTTATATAATTGATTTTTTATCAAGTTCTAACGGTGGACGGCGCCATCTTGTAAACAAACCAACTGAAAGAAGTTTCTATCTAGATTCTAATTCAAGTGAAGATATGACTTTTTTTTTAAACTGTTCCTTCTTTATTTTTAAAACCATTTTCCTTCATCGAATTCAGATAATCTTCTCACCATTTCGACGCTAACAAAGAAGGATTACTACATACATAAATTAATATGAAAACAACAAACATACTCACGCACATACTCATGAGTGCAAGTTCTTCCGCTAGGTGTCATTAATTTCATAATATACTTTTTATATGAATATTAGAAAAATAAACGAGCATTCAAATATTATAGAATTAAATATTCTGAATCAATTTAAAACTAATTTGACGATTGTTTGATTTTGACTTTACTATCTTTTAAGTAGGGTATTGGTCGTCGCTTTAGTTTCTCTTTGTTTAGAGTTAGTTACTTACTCTATTTATTCCATGGCTTAGGAAGATGGTTGCAATGAAGGCGAAAACACACGCCGCAAAGTCTATCCAGTATCTTGCGCTCGAACTCATCACTTTTGGGGAAAAAATATTTCATATGTTAATTTCATAACTTTCTAACTATACCTTCCTTAAGTGTATACGTTTCGCCCAATTTAGCGAGTTGCACACTCTGAAGATACACATACCTATATCAGTATTTGATTTCAAAATAAATAAAATGATGGTATATTAACGCACGTTAGGCAGTATGAGGTTTAAGGTTAGGGCAGCTACCTTAAAAATATCGAAAAATAGGAAAAAAAAATTTTAATTGTTGATCAAAATCAAAAAATCAAACATAGCTTTTATACAAAACTTTAAATTTCAAATACATCATTTACAAATCGTAGAAATTTTCTTCCTCTTTCAAATGAATTCTGTCTTGTTTGTCTAACTGGAAATGTAAGCTGGATTTAATCGTTGGAATTACCCCTAAAATATTAGTTTTCTATTACAAGCCTTTTTTTTCATTGGATGTAGCCAAATATTAGCACGAACAAAAACATTTTCTTTTGTCCTATTCTACATATACAATAAATTTCAGAACACTCAGGCTAATAATAAGGAAAAAATCTTGAAGATAGCTAATATGCGTGCGCAACCATGGCCGTCTATATACTATAGACGGCCTTAATTAACATGGCTGTCTATAGTTGAACTGTAGACGCCATGGTGCCTTTCGGTAAATTATGCGGAACATACTGTATATTATACATGTACCATTTTTCAAATACTAGCTGTTAGGACACATCTACGTGAAGTGCCCACAGACTTAAATAAATTAACAATAAATGACGTCAAAAATACCAAGATCTAGATATAAATTCATTCCATTAGAATCTAGACATTAGATTGTACTTTTTATTTACTTGCAGTATCGATTTATTTTGACATTTAAGACGTCACTGTTATCAACATATTTTTCTACACAAATTTGAGCAACTTTGCTACTCACTAAAATGGTAAGTATTATCCGTAATTGCGAGGTAGGTAGTAGATGCCATACCAGCAATATTTGCAATCTGCGGAAAGGGGTTACTTGAAATGCGAAAATGTAACAGAAAGGATATGTATTTGGTCGTAATGTTTACATATTCTGTTGGAAGAACCAAAGGATATGTTATTTGGCTGTTCCTTGGTTGTACTTTGACTTTTGACAATAACATGAACACAGCTATTGATTTCTATTCAGATAATTTTCGTGTTCGATATTTGAAACTTAATTCTAGCTTCTAATATACAGGGTGGAGCAAATCAAATGCCCTAGTTTAGAATATATTTTTTAATGAGTAAAAAAAATCCTTATATAATTATATAGTTTTATTTAAATCAGTATAGAATGTTCCGTTTGTGTGATCACTTTTTGAAGTTACAATCAGGAAGATGATGGCCATCTGTGTCGATGCAATGTTGAAGACAATGTCTGAAGTTTTGTGTTTTTCTTCGTCACATCACAATGAGTATTGCCTCGATTTTCTCCCGAATCCTCATCTTCAATGAATTCTTCCAAATTTTGTGGACAACTTTTGAAAACTTTTTCCTTTAGATATCCCCACAGGAAGTAGTCGCAAGGGTTGAAATTCGGTTAGCGTGGAGGGTGTGCTGTTTTGGTGTGCAGATTCAAAATTTAGAGGAAAATGGAAGATCTGTCACCGTCAACTCTCAACGTTATCTTATAATGTTGGTAGATTTATTGAGCCGCAATTGGAATAATTAAGTGAGAAAACAAATCTGGGAGACATGTGGCTTCAACAAGTTGGACCCCCACCTCACACTACGAATGTTGCAATGGTCAAATTGCGAATGATGTTCCCGGTACGCCTCCTCTCTCTGAGTATGATGTCGAGGGGCATTTGCAACTTTTTCCTGTAGGCATGTATGGAAAAGAAAGTATTCAAAAGTCGGCCACAAAATTTGGAAAAATTGAAGATGCCGATTCGGAAGGAAATCACTGCAATACCCATAGTTGAAATAACTTCTGACATC
Organism: Caprella mutica; assembly: GCA_947561585.1. Classification (NCBI taxonomy): domain Eukaryota; kingdom Metazoa; phylum Arthropoda; class Malacostraca; order Amphipoda; family Caprellidae; genus Caprella; species Caprella mutica. Next base: position 42,450 of record CANNZV010000654.1, read on the forward strand.
GTCTTCAATAGGGCATCGATAGTCGATACATATGGCCACCATCTTCCTGATGTCATCTTCAAAAGGTGATCACACAAACGGCAATCTACACCGATTTGAATAAAACAATAAATAATTATTTAAATATTGTTTTACAAATAGTTTTCACTTTTGAGAGTGAAAAAAATAGTATATGCATTTAATTATAATCCTAACCTCATTATATTAATTGTATTCTCAATGTATTAGTAACAGGTTGTGTACTAGTTACTAATAAGTTTCTAATACTCACGAAACACAGAACAGCAATTATAATGCAGCCTGTCCTCAAACTACAGCAACAGCAGCAACACTGCTTCAGAATGAAATGTCTTTCAGCCATCTGAAAACAATAGAGGAGAGTTATACCATTAGTCTGCCGTGTTTAACCCTTAGTCTGCCGTGTTTAACCATTAGTCTGCCGTGTTTAACCATTAGTCTGCACTGTTTAACCATTAGTCTGCCGTGTTTAACCATTAGTCTGCCGTGTTTAACCATAAGTCTGTCGTGTTTAACCATTAGTCTGCCGTGTTTAACCATTAGTCTGCCGTGTTTAACCATTAGTCTGCCGTGTTTAACCCTTAGTCTGCCGTGTTTAACCCTTAGTCTGCCGTGTTTAACCATTAGTCTGCCGTGTTTAACCATTAGTCTGCCGTGTTTAACCATTAGTCTGCCGTGTTTAACCATAAGTCTGCCGTGTTTAACCATTAGTCTGCCGTGTTAGACTATAAGTCTGCCGTGTTTAACCATTAGTCTGCCGTGTTTAACCATTAGTCTGCCGTGTTTAACCATTAAACTGCCGTGTTTAACCATTAAACTGCCGTGTTTAACCATTAGTCTGCCGTGTTTAACCATAAGTCTGCCGTGTTTAACCATTAGTCTGCCGTGTTTAACCCTTAGTCTGCCGTGTTTAACCATTAGTCTGCCGTGTTTAACCATTAGTCTGCCGTGTTTAACCATTAGTCTGCCGTGTTTAACCATAAGTCTGCCGTGTTTAACCATTAGTCTGCCGTGTTTAACCCTTAGTCTGCCGTGTTTAACCATTAGTCTGCCGTGTTTAACCATTAGTCTGCCGTGTTTAACCATTAGTCTGCCGTGTTTAACCATAAGTCTGCCGTGTTTAACCATTAGTCTGCCGTGTTAGACTATAAGTCTGCCGTGTTTAACCATTAGTCTGCCGTGTTTAACCATTAGTCTGCCGTGTTTAACCATTAAACTGCCGTGTTTAACCATTAGTCTGCCGTGTTTAACCATTAACCTGCCGTGTTTAACCATTAAATTGCCGAGTTTAACCATTAATCTACCGTGTTTAACAATAAAACTGCCGTGTTTAACCATTAAACTGCCGTGTTTAACCATTAGTATACCGTGTTTAACCATTAGTCTGCCGTGTTTAACCATTGAACTGCCGTGTTTAACCATTAACTGCCGTGTTTAACCAGTAAACTGCCGTGTTTAACCATTAAACTGCCGTGTTTAACCATTGAACTGCCGTGTTTAACCATTAACTGCCGTGTTTAACCATTAAACTGCCGTGTTTAACCATTAAACTGCCGTGTATAACCATTAAACTGCCGTGTTTAACCATTAAACTGCCGTGTTTAACCATTAAACTGCCGTGTTTAACCATTGAACTGCCGTGTTTAACCATTGAACTGCCGTGTTTAACCATTAAACTGCCGTGTTTAACCATTGAACTGCCGTGTTTAACCATTAACTGCCGTGTTTAACCAGTAAACTGCCGTGTTTAACCATTAAACTGCCGTGTTTAACCATTGAACTGCCGTGTTTAACCATTAACTGCCGTGTTTAACCATTAAACTGCCGTGTTTAACCATTGAACTGCCGTGTTTAACCATTAACTGCCGTGTTTAACCATTAAACTGCCGTGTTTAACCATTAAACTGCCGTGTTTAACCATTAAACTGCCGTGTTTAACCATTAAACTGCCGTGTTTAACCATTAAACTGCCGTGTTTAACCATTAAACTGCCGTGTTTAACCATTGAACTGCCGTGTTTAACCATTGAACTGCCGTGTTTAACCATTGAACTGCCGTGTTTAACCATTGAACTGCTGTGTTTAACCATTAAACTGCCGTGTTTAACCATTAAACTGCCGTGTTTAACCATTAAACTGCCGTGTTTAACCATTAAACTGCCGTGTTTAACCATTGAACTGCCGTGTTTAACCATTAACTGCCGTATTTAACCATTAAACTGCCGTGTTTAACCATTAAACTGCCGTGTTTAACCATTGAACTGCCGTGTTTAACCATTAACTGCCGTGTTTAACCATTAAACTGCCGTGTTTAACCATTAAACTGCCGTGTTTAACCATTGAACTGCCGTGTTGAACCATTAACTGCCGTGTTTAACCATTGAACTGCCGTGTTTAACCATTGAACTGCCGTGTTTAACCATTGAACTGCTGTGTTTAACCATTAAACTGCCGTGTTTAACCATTAAACTGCCGTGTTTAACCATTAAACTGCCGTGTTTAACCATTGAACTGCCGTGTTTAACCATTGAACTGCCGTGTTTAACCATTAACTGCCGTATTTAACCATTAAACTGCCGTGTTTAACCATTAAACTGCCGTGTTTAACCATTGAACTGCCGTGTTTAACCATTAACTGCCGTGTTTAACCATTAAACTGCCGTGTTTAACCATTAAACTGCCGTGTTTAACCATTGAACTGCCGTGTTGAACCATTAACTGCCGTGTTTAACCATTAAACTGCCGTGTTTAACCATTAAACTGCCGTGTTTAACCATTAAACTGCCGTGTTTAACCAATAAACTGCCGTGTTTAACCATTGAACTGCCGTGTTTAACCATTGAACTGCCGTGTTTAACCATTGAACTGCCGTGTTTAACCATTAAACTGCCGTGTTTAACCATTAAACTGCCGTGTTTAACCATTAAACTGTCGTGTTTAACCATTAAACTGCCGTGTTTAACCATTAAACTGCCGTGTTTAACCATTGAACTGCCGTGTTTAACCATTGAACTGCCGTGTTTAACCATTAAACTGCCGTGTTTAACCATTAAACTGCCGTGTTTAACCATTAAACTGCCGTGTTTAACCATTGAACTGCCGTGTTTAACCATTGAACTTCCGTGTTTAACCATTGAACTGCCGTGTTTAACCATTAACTGCCGTGTTTAACCATTAAACTGCCGTGTTTAACCATTAAACTGCCGTGTTTAACCATTAAACTGCCGTGTTTAACCATTGAACTGCCCTGTTTAACCATTGAACTGCCGTGTTTAACCATTGAACTGCCGTGTTTAACCATTAAACTGCCGTGTTTAACCATTAAACTGCCGTGTTTAACCATTAAACTGCCGTGTTTAACCATTAAACTGCCGTGTTTAACCATTAAACTGCCGTGTTTAACCATTAAACTGCCGTGTTTAACCATTAAACTGCCGTGTTTAACCATTAAACTGCCGTGTTTAACCATTGAACTGCCGTGTTTAACCATTGAACTGCCGTGTTTAACCATTGAACTGCCGTGTTTAACCATTGAACTGCCGTGTTTAACCATTAAACTGCCGTGTTTAACCATTAAACTGCCGTGTTTAACCATTGAACTGCCGTGTTTAACCATTGAACTGCCGTGTTTAACCATTGAACTGCCGTGTTTAACCATTGAACTGCCGTGTTTAACCATTAAACTGCCGTGTTTAACCATTAAACTGCCGTGTTTAACCATTAAACTGCCGTGTTTAACCATTGAACTGCCGTGTTTAACCATTGAACTTCCGTGTTTAACCATTGAACTGCCGTGTTTAACCATTAACTGCCGTGTTTAACCATTAAACTGCCGTGTTTAACCATTAAACTGCCGTGTTTAACCATTAAACTGCCGTGTTTAACCATTGAACTGCCGTGTTTAACCATTGAACTGCCGTGTTTAACCATTGAACTGCCGTGTTTAACCATTAAACTGCCGTGTTTAACCATTAAACTGCCGTGTTTAACCATTAAACTGCCGTGTTTAACCATTAAACTGCCGTGTTTAACCATTAAACTGCCGTGTTTAACCATTAAACTGCCGTGTTTAACCATTAAACTGCCGTGTTTAACCATTAAACTGCCGTGTTTAACCATTAAACTGCCGTGTTTAACCATTAAACTGCCGTATTTAACCATTAACTGCCGTGTTTAACCATTGAACTGCCGTGTTTAACCATTAAACTGCCGTGTTTAACCATTAAACTGCCGTGTTTAACCATTAAACTGCCGTGTTTAACCATTAAACTGCCGTGTTTAACCATAAGTTAGCCGATACATCACAAATAAATATTTTACAGTAAGGAACTTCATTTTTCAGTCTAAGAGGAATGATGTCACATCTCTACAAAAATGCACCCCATTTTTGTATTAATTATATCTCTGGTTAAAATTGAGATATTTTAAATCTGTTTATTTCAAACTAAAGGAAAATATATTTTTCATAACAATAAAATTGTTTGTGAATATTTACTGAATTATAATTGCGCAGTATGAGGTTTAATAGTCAGGGGTAAATTATGCTTGTACCATGCAAGGAATTATTGAAATAACATTTTTGGAATTTTCATCTTCATCTCTGTTCTCCTAACAACGAAATCCAATTCCGACAATAGAAGAACAAAAAACTTTAATAAACATAAAATGTAAATCAACCTTTAGAATCTTTCAACATGACCACCGTTCCTCTCAAGACAAGTCTTAGCTTGATTCATTAAACTGCCAACTGCTCTTCGGATTATTACTAGATCGTTTTTCAATGTCTCAAATGCATCTTCCATCCTTTCTCCTATTATTTCAAATGTTGGAGCCCGGAGGTGGTGTTTTAATTACGAGATTCTTAACAAATCCCCAAAGTAAAAAAAATCACATGAGGTAGGTCTGGGCTGTTTGGTGGCCACTGAACATCAAATCCTAGTCCAAATTAGGTCTCGTGATTTGTCTTTGACTGTGACAGTGTGATGTGTCGATGAGCTGGTGATTCCTCTTGCTGAAATCATATATGCATGAATTCATTGCAGTTTTAAGCCAGCTTCAAGTATGGAAGTATTAACTTAAAAAGTTCAGTCTAATTTACATCATAAAAGAAGGACAGATACGTACGTGAATGTTACACTGGTATGCTGTTTTCAAAATGATTTTCTTTGAGTGGATTAATAAACCACATTCTTGTATTTTAATATTAACGTGAAAATGCAGCCTCATCTGTCACTAATCATTCGATGTACCTAGGTTGTTGAGCGGAAATCTAATTGCAAAACGCTCTTCTCTTTGCATAGTCAGCGCAGAAATTGCATGATGTTTTACTTGCATTTTGAACATTCGTACAAAATTCTAATGCATACGAAATGCAAATAAAACAGTTTCTATTTCTTTAAAGTTTTATGAAATATTAATAATAACAATTGAAGGTTGATTAGTATTTTCTTGAAGTTCATTTTCTGTGTTATTGTTGGAATTCGATTGGTACAAGCATAATTTACCCCTGTACATTAAACCTCTTATTGTGCACTCATAATACAGTAAATATTTACAAAAAAATTATTCTCATGAAAAACAAAATTCCTATAGTTTGAAATAAACAGATTTAGAATATCTCAATTTTAACCGGAGATATAATTTGTACAAAATGGGGTACATTTTTGCGGAACACTGTATATTGAAAATATAAGGTATATAAAAACGATATAAAATATTTTATCATGAATAACAATAAAAATATAAATTAATTAACAATTATTATATCGTTTTTTTTCTATATGACCGAAAATGTGGAACCGACCTTTAATTCGTTACTTAGCCTACTGCACATCACTTGAGGTAAAATAATAATTTTTCTTGTGTTTCATTAGTAAATTTAAATACATAATACCAATCAATTACATTCCATTAGAAATTAACAAAGTACCAACTACAAACAAAATGTTCTATTTATCAAAGTATCAAATTACATACAAATATTTCTTTGGAATGTTACTTTGCTTCTTTCTTTGGGGTGAGTTCCGAGTTGTCGGACTGTTCAACATTTTCGTTCATATAGGAAAAAATATAATAATTATGATGGAAATGATGGACCTTTTCTGTTTGTTGGGCGCACCGACAATAATCGAAATAAAATAATGAATTACAATGGTATCATACCTACTGACTTCTGATCTTTAATGCCCTCTGCTTTAAGAGAACACCTCTCCTTGATAATTTATTTTCTAAATAAGTTATTTGATTTCACAATGTCCATTTACCCAATGAAATTGTTATTATTATAGGTATATTGTTATTATAAATGCGCCCAAGAAACAGATATTGTTATCATCTTTAAATTATTTTTTTTCCTATGCGCCCACGAAACAGAAACTTGTCAAAATACATTATTAAATTTTAATCTATCAAGTCTGTATTATTTCTAATTAAATAAATCCATTTAAAAAGTCAGTAAGTATGATACCATTATATTTTATTATTTTATTTCGATTATTTTCTGTGTGCCCAGCAAACAGAAAAGATCCGAAATGCTACCTGCATCATGAATTGCAATAAAATAAAAGTTGAATAATATATATCATGTTCATTGTTCCTATATGATCGAAAATGTGTAGCCGTACGATAACTCAGAACTTACCCTAATAGTTTCTATTATAAAAAACAACAACAAGCGTTTCGGGTATGACGTCACAAAATTGCCTACTTGGCAACTGAGAAAAAGGATGTCCGTTGCTAAGTTCAAATCAAGATATTTCTTATATTTAAATTAATGAAACCACCCTAACTAACTTATAAGGAAAGAAAAGGAATGATACGGTAATTGAATACCATCTCGTTGATAAGAATGATAAATAGCTACCGGATATAGTGACATTACGGGATAAAATTAAAAAAATTAGTGCTGTTCTTGAGAAAAATATCATGGAAAAGACTCAGTGTAAAAATTGCAAGGTCATAGATGAATAATTTGTTGACGTTGTTCTTTAAATTATTTAAGGTTTTATAAAAACACTACTTATTAATCTAAATTCCAAGATAAATTGGTTACTGGAAATTATATCCCACCTTTAGAGTTAGTTGTGAATGAAGAACTACGAAGTCTAACCTAGCGATCTGCCAGTCCGTACCCTACTGACACAACAGCTTGCTGTGACTGTTGCCACCGTCTGTAGTCTAGACTGCTTGCATCGACTGCTTGCAACTAACTATGTGCCTGCATGCAAACAACGCGGCTAAATCAGTCGAGGTCACGGGGAGTGCCAATTAGGTTTCTAGGGGTTTGTGTACTTGTTGAGGAAAGTTCCAAAAGAATTGATATAGTAACTAGGCTTAAGAAGATGAGGCCTGTAAACCTCTTCAAAATATTGAATGAAGTTAAGACTTTTTCTTTGCTTGAAATTCAGAGGTGTAGTAGAAAGAACGGAAACAAATCTTAGATTACATATTATAATAAAACAATAGAACCAAATTTAGAATGGTTTTCAGTTTTATAATCAGTAACCTTAGTTCTAATGAATATAGAAATAAAAAAAATAGAGTGGAGAGGACCTTTAACAATACTGAATGAAGGATGGTTAACTTCAGGTAACGTCAAACAAACCAGTGAATGCAAGTGACGCTAATGAATATATGCCAACTTATCATGTACGGCTGTCGAACTGATGATAGTATCAGAATCGTATTTTTGAGCAAACTATTCCATAATTACTTTTTTATTCCCACAAACATTAGCAAAGATGCTCTTGGCGAAACCAGCAAAAGTGAGCCCCATTGGATTACAGGAAGGATCTGGTAAATCACGACTAATGGGATGTTGAATGTTCTTTTTTAGGACCTTCCGTTGTGCCTTCTAGAGTCAGGTCAGAAGAATAAGAATAATAAGAATAAGAATAGTAAGAATAATAAGTCAGGTAATTCATACAGGGTACCTATTCTTAGGTACCATTTATGATATATCATAGCTTCCACCCTTCTTACCATGCATCTCCCATAGATACCAGGAAAGAAGTTATGGTGGGGCCATAGAATATTACCTTGGGCAGCTGTTAACCTTCAATGAATCTAATATAACTTACTATCTTTCTAGCCTGAATTAAAATGAATTTATATTAATTAAACTAAACTATGAAGGAAAGGGGTAATAAATACCCATTAAAACAACATTAAAATAATTTAATGACTCTTATTATACGAAGTGCAGCAAGAACAAGGAAAACTGAGTCTAAAATTGAAGAGTCATATATTACTAAATAGCGGAATGTATGGGACAACTTAAAAGAAGATAACATCGTGAATACCTTTGCCTGCTTTAAAATATTTAGTACCCGAATGAATATTATAATACCATTTTCTTGCCTTTTAATAATTTGGCTTTTAATTTTAGAAGAAATTAAAATGAACATATTCGATATATTATTTTCATTTATTGACATTGAAAACAACCTTGAAAATACACTATAGTGTTTAAATAAATAAATTGAACTTACTATGCATTATTTACTAATATTTTAATTTAAATTAATTTGGTCTAAAAAAATTTAATTTAATTAATTAATTACATTAAATTAATGTAAGTAATTTAAATAAATTTAATTACATTAATTTAGATAACATTTATTTATACGGTAATAGAGTATTTAACCCTATATAATAGTGTGCAGTAGATTTTGTAATTACAGTACGATCGCTTATAGTGCAAAATTAAATAGGGTAACTTCTGAATTATTGAACGGTTCCACATTATCGATCACATGAGGAAAAGGGAAATAATTTAACTGGCTTTTAATACTATGATAGATTTTCCTTATATGATCGAAAATGCGGAACAGTTCAATAATTCGGAACTTACCCCTAGTTATTTACTATGGTACTAAGAAAATAGTATTCAATTAATAGGGCTTTGTAAGATGATTAAATGAAAGGTAAATAAGAAGTTAAATAATGCAAATAGGATAAGATGAATGAAGATGTTTCGAACATAAATATCATTTTTAAAATAATGTTCATTAATGAATGTCCTGATGAGCAAAGTAATTCATCTCTTGGAGAATATACAAATAATATTCCACTAGGGAATTAGGAATTAATTCATACGGTGGAGAACATATTTTCCAGTCAATACAAATAATATTCCACTAGTGATGAACTCTTACGGTGAAGAACATTCATACAATATCTATTCACAGTCAATACAAATAATATTCCACTAGGGATGAACTCATTTACCGTTTGCAATCATTTCATTTAACCAAAAATTTACTATCAATTTAAATTAATTGCCTAGGTTCAATGTCACTCACAAAATGTAATAATTGTGATAGTAAAACTCATGTGATAGTAAAACTCATAGTGATAGTAAAACTCATTCTTAAATTGTAATAACTTGAGGTATATGTATGTTCGGTAAATGATTCACAGTCGGTGATGCATCCTTTACCCCTATATTAACTCCTATAAAAAGGTGTGGTGACTGTAAATCTTCTGACATCTGGCAACTAGCCAGAGAAACAGTTATAACAAGGGTTGTGATAATATACTTTTAAAATCATAGATCTAAAGGTTAGGCGAAATGAAATGGTATCGAATACTATATACCGCTGGTGAAGAACGATTCAATACTCTTTAATTCTCTCCGTCTATAATATTTTCAGGTTCTAGATTTTAAACGCATATTGTCACAAACCTAATGATTACTGATCTATATGGATTCTTTATTTGATAATTCAAGTGAAAACTAATCATGATTAGCAATGTTTATTTGATGTTATGGAATAATCACTAAGATTTACATATAGTCATTTTTATAGTTAGTCCGAAAGAAATATAATCAATGATATTCATATTTGTAGAACTGTAATTTTATAATTTGAATTAACATAATGGTTATTTTTACTATAAAAATAAATAAAAAATTTACTGTAAATTAGAATGTATAAACATTAGTGTAAAATAAAATTAAATATAATTATAATATTTACCAAAGTTTAAAAATTGTAACATAGTTATAACTACACCAGCAATGATTAATATCTTGCATATAATATATACCCAATGAACTAATTTCATTAATTTAATCATAGCTTATAGCCTTTAATAAGATTAATGAACCAATAATTAAGTGACAATAAATCTTTTTATTTTGTGATTAACTTTTATCGTCAACTCATTACTTAATTCGGAAGTTTTATTTTTTATGATACTTTTACTTAAATTGGGCAGACCAATTGTTATATACCCAGTGATGAATTATGATGGGGTATAGAAGATTGGGAAGAGTGTTCAATTATGGAAAAAATTGTTATCTATTAATTTAAATACCTTTATTGAAATAAAGATAACAATTTATGGTTATTTATTAATTTAAATATATTTATTAAAACTTGTTAACTTAAATCCTTAATTAAAATATAATGGTACAAGCTGCATCCAGTTTTTCATTAAATGATTTTAATGGGTCTAGGAAAATTGATCAAAAGAAATTGACCGAAAGCAATTTATCGAAAGCAATTGATCGAATGGAAAATTTATCGAAAGGAAAATTGGTCGAATGGAAAATTTATCGAAAGGAAAATTTATCGAATGGAAAATTGATCGAATGGAAAATTTATCGAATGGAAAATTGATCGAATGGAAAATTTATCGAATGGAAAATTGATCGAAAGGAAAATTTATCGAATGGAAAATTTATCGAATGGAAAATTGATCGAATGGAAAATTTATCGAATGGAAAATTTATCGAATGGAAAATTGATCGAATGGAAAATTTATCGAATGGAAAATTGATCGAATGGAAAATTTATCGAATGGAAAATTGATCGAATGGAAAATTTATCGAATGGAAAATTGATCGAAAGGAAAATTTATCGAATGGAAAATTGATCGAATGGAAAATTGATCGAATGGAAAATTGATCGAATGGAAAATTTATCGAATGGAAAATTGATCGAATGGAAAATTTATCGAATGGAAAATTGATCGAATGGAAAATTTATCGAATGGAAAATTTATCGAATGGAAAATTTATCGAAAGGAAAATTGGTCGAAGGGAAAATTGATCGCATAACAATTGATCGAAAGGAAAATTATTGATCGAATAGATCAGCTTCAGTTTTTTCTTCCGTCTGTGAGTGCAGCAACCGGTGCTTAGTGTCCCATTTTGTTACATTCCATGGTAAGTGACTGCACTCACAGAGTAGCTTTTCTGCATCCATGAGCATTGTCACCGACGGTGTTAAGTTACTTTGTTCATGAATCCACTTTCGTTTCTGACTGCTTCTTCTTATCTCTTGTATTTAATTCCCTCCGAAACAAACGTTAAACCTATACTAAATTAATCAATTATATAACTTTCATTTCACAAGTTATCTAGAACTATCTAAATTCTAGAACTAAGAAAACTTAAAGTTCTTCAAATTAAAATATATTTCAAAGCATATAATTCTCTGTTATAGAAAGACAGTTGATTGAAGAAATGTTATACATAAATTATTGTTATATACATATTATTATTGTATAATTTAATATATGAATTATTATTATATATAAATCATGGTAACAAGATCTACTAGCTGTAATATATTGCAAGTAAGTTTCTCTGGTAATTCATGGTTTTAGTTACCATTTTAGTGTAAATTGATCAAATATCATTTTCGATCAATTTTTTTCCGGTCAATTTTCCATTCGACCAATTGTTGTTCGATCAATTTTCCTTTAGATCAATTTTCAATTCGACAAATTTCCCTTTCGATCAATTTTCCTTTCGATCAATTTTCCTTTCGATCAATTTTCCTTTCGATCAATTTTCCTTCCGACCAATTTTTCATTCGATCTATTTTCTATTCCCATCAATTGCTTTCGATAAATTGTTTTCAAACAATTGCTTTCGATCAATTTTCCTGATCCCGATTTTAACGGTGTAAAGGTTACAAACAGAATTAAAAATCTTTTATTTTACAATAAAAGTCTTGAATATCAAAGAGATTGAATACGAGGAATTTTGTTAGTTTAAAAAAAATTCCTTTATTATTCTAAAATCATTAAAAAATATATCAGTATAATGGATTGAAACAATGCTTTAGATTTAAAGTGGTTCCCAAGCTATTTTTCAGGTGACCCCAGTCATGCACCTCAAGTCATGAATGTGACCTCTCTAGTTTAGTTGTCGTGGATCGACAATTGGGCCCGCCGACAATTGAGCTCAAGACATTTGAGCTCCACGAAAATTGGGCCCCGGACAATTGGGCCCTGCGACAATTAGGCCCAGAACAATAGACCACCAAAGTGAAGTGAGTTGGGTTCCTTCTCAGGATATCGGCGAAATATTGCTATGTTATTCGTACGGGGAGAAAAATTAGGTGGTATAGAACATCCATACAGCTGACTGTTTACTTACTCTTGGAAAATTTGACGTCGATATTTCGATACCTAGTATCTAAACGCATTCATTGCTATTAAGTTAGAAATTTAATTAGAAATAACGTCAATTAAGAGACAAATCCGTAAATTATGTAATCCGCACAACATACTTTAACGTGAGAAATTTGAAAGATTGGTTACCAAATTACATCAAGTTTTCTCTGTTTTGGGAATATAACTTATATAAATTTTAGTTATTTTATACCTTTTCTATCTTAGGATAGGATTCGGAAATCTAACTAGTTGAGTACTAGGCACGATGAAACCTACCTTTGTAACTCAGAAAATATACCTAGTTAGGAATATTTGAAATTCTGATAGGGATATTGTCATACAGGCAGGCCTCGCTTTAAGTACAACTCACTTTAGTAAAAGTGGTCCTTATTTCGAGTAATGATTCGAAATAAGAACTGTTTGTAGACATAGAAAACGGAAACAATTTTCTGTGATTATTTCACAGTAACTCAGAAAAATATCAAAATTATAATCCAGATGAGGTTATTAGAAGCAATTGGTTCAGAAATTCAACATGTCCCATTTTAGGGTAACTTCCGTGTTATCGCACGGTTCCATATTTTCGAACACGTAAAAATCTTTATATAATAATCATTATTTAACTTTTATTTCAATTGGTATCCATGATACCAAATAGAATAGAATTAATCAAATAATAATTATAATATTTTCTTTTCTGACGTGTCCGAAATTGTAGAACCAACCAATAACTTGGAACTTATAGTACCACTGTACCCTACTACCAAAAATATATCATAGATTAAAAATACGGTTTGTTAAATGTAGCACAATAATTATAGATCTATTAATTACTCACCTATACTGAGTGAGAGTTAAGCTATGGATGGATTTTAAAACATTTAATAAATGCACGACTTTAAACTTTTTCATCACAGTCACAAACAATGAAAGACTGCCTATTATTAATAATATGCTTATATACGTTTTACTCAAATAATAAATTTTTTTTCTATTACTCATAGAAAATAAGGTCTTAATCAAGGAGTGACAATTAAAAATTTCTTGTTACTTTTATTCGCTGTAGTTACCGTTTGGTAACTAAACTGAGTCGTGATTTGGTATAACTAAGGGTTCGGTTACTATGCATGCGTATTCAAGCGATTTTTCGCACTGACGATATTGTCAGAACTGATCGTCAGTGCGATACGCGATTTCTGATCGCCAGTGTGTTTCTGCCCCATTAATATTGGGGTCTAAACTATGTTTATTTGATATAATGTTCAGGAGGAATTAATACATGTGTGCCTCTGAAATAATAAACGCAACTCTAATTTGATTATCAATTTCACAATTTCATTACACACAATTTTGAAATACCTAAATAGAGAAATGATGAGAATATTTTTATGTTATATATTTATTTTGAAAGATATTCCATTTTATTAAAAATAAAATTGTACAAAGTAACAACCAATTCAAGCCTTTGTATATAATTATATTATGATTAAATTAATTTTATATAATTAATTAATATCTGTATTATTTCTGATTCCTAGTATCAAATAACATATTTCCAAAACGCATGGGTAAACAGTAATAGCAATCAAAAGAAAGGGAAATATACACAAAAATTACGGAAAGTTGTCGCAAGTCGCATGAAAAAATCAAACTCATTTGAACGCTGAAGTTAGTCTGACGACTTCGTACGTATTCTGATGACCAAATAACAGCCACTGTAACCACTCCCATTGGAAAGTATGAATTTGATTTTCATCCGATTTCATCAGAAGTCGTCAGTGTGAAAAATTACTGGAATACGCATCCATAGTAACCGTACCTTAAAGCGGGGATGCCTGTATTATGAAACTAGATAGTTATTCTGTACTATTATATTATATTTTCATTAAAAATTTTAATGAATATAATCATTATAGCGATATTATCATATTATGAAACATCCTAGTTCATTATATATTATTATATCTTATGATAATACAGAAACCTAATACTTAAAGTTTCATAATCCTATCCTAAGATGGAAAAGGTATAAAATAACTAAAATTACTTCGATAATAAGTTATACTCTCAAAAGTGAGAGAACTTGATGCTATTTGGTAACCAATCTTTCAAATTTTTCGCGTAAATAGATGTGTCGATTACCTAATTTGTCTCTTAATTGACGTTATTTCTAATTAAATTTATCTAGAAATATCGACATCAAATTTTCCAAGAGTAAGAAATAGTCAGATGTGATGAATGTTTTACCAACTAATTTTTCTCCCCGTACGAATAACATAGGAATATTTCGCCGATATTCTAAAAAGGAAGACAACTCACTTCACTTTCGTGGTCTATTGGGCCCCACGACAATTACGCCCCGGACAATTTGGCCCCAACACAATTCAGCACAGAAAAAAATTGAGGCAGCAGACACAATAAACACACTGCAGAGACCAGTAAAGTAGATGTTACAATACTACATCAACACGGTTAATATTCATTAGTCCGACGCCCCACTAGTCCGACGCCCCACTAGTCCCACGCCCCACTAGTCCCATGCCCCACTATTCCCGCGCACCACTAGTCCCACGCCCCACTAGTCCGACGCCCCACTAGTCCCACGCCCCACTAGTCCCACGCCCCACTAGTCCGACGCCCCACTAGTCCGACGCCCCACTAGTCCCACGCCCCACTATTCCCGCGCCCCACTAGTCCCACGCCCCAGTAGTCCGACACTTTTGTAATTTTTTACTGATTTCACATAAAATATATGTATATCAGGGGTGTGCCGCCCCCCGAACCCCCTTGCAAGGTCATTAAACAATCATGAAGTGTGCAGTACAACAAACTACATTAAATGATGAAAACAAGAGAGGGATTGCATCATAAATTACTATTAGAAATAAAGTAAAACAAAAGAGTAATATAAATTATAAAAAATAAAAGAAATGAAAAATTATGTCATTATTTAGATTAGTTATTAATTGAGTATAACTATTTAATCATATTTTTTTATATTAATCAAAAAATAAAAATAAAAATAAACAGAAAGATAGAACGGTCGGAATAATGGGGCGTCGGACTATTGAGATTTGAGAAGTCCCCCATCGACACCACTGCACTGTGCACAATAATTTGAAAGGAGAGAGCGCGGGAAAATGAGAACCAATCAGAGACGTTAAGTGCGTGACGTCACACAAATTGGAAGTTATTAGGGGAAACCACAGTATATAGTGGAGGAAACTTTCTATATACTGTGGGCGGGGGAAACTAACTCAAATATTTCTCGTTTTCTATGCTATTCATTTTGAGGGGAGACTAAAGCAAAACGATTATGAATTTAACGAACTACTTTAACCCTTATTGCAGTAATGTAATTTATAGTTTCCATTTAGGCCTATCTTCAATATACAATTTTTCCCACCTTTCTTAATTAACAGTGAAGCCATATATACAGTAGGTATGCCTAATGATTTACCACACGAAATAAATTCTTTTCACAATAGGTTAATTTAAAAATTATTTATTTGAAAGGTATATTTATGCATAGGTATATTATTGAACATCAATTGGCATCACAGATTATTGAAAAAATGTTATGGATAAAAGTAAAGAAGAGAATGATTATTTAAAATGCTATTTGTCATGAATGTATCTACCTAGGTACCTATAGGTATTTATTGGAATAATTCAAGATTTCAGCCGTTATTCTAAAACTAATAAATTTATAAAACTATGAAGTATAGGTACGCATTGATTGAAATAATTTGAAGTATATACTTCAAACTAACTAACTAATGGTGTGTGTATCACACACAGCTCTGTTAAATTAACGATTGTTGTAATTTTTCTACAAACTCATTTCGAGATCATAATAACAAACAACCTTTTCCTCCCTTACTGTGCAACGGGATGTTTGTTTTTTGGCGTGAAGTTGTGAACAACGAACAACAAAACGGAACAAGTTCATATTATAGAAAAATGAATTATGAGATTATATATGAATATTTTGGAACAATAAGGGAATATGAATATTTCTCATCACAAAAATATAATTTTCTCATTAGGAGATATCATAAAATATACCTAATAATAACATCAGAAATAATGCAATAGAGACATGTAGTAAGAATGACTGAAACGTCACGCACTTACCATATTGACGTGCCATCAGTCGCTAGATATTTGATATGACTGTATTGGGACATATTCTATTTTACTGGACTGTGCAATAAAGAAGGGTTACTTTGTTATTACTACAGTTGTGACAACATTATCATTTGAATATGCTTTATATTCTCTTGAAAATATTCTCCATATTTTCTAAAAATATTCTCTAAATATATTTTGTAATTATACTATCAATTATGCTTTATATTCTTTTTATTCTCAATTCATAAGAGTTCTGTAATTCGATTGGCAAGCCCCTTAAACTACATTGGTTGTTAATCTCATGTTTCAGTGTATTGGAAATCTTTTAAGAGTTTAAATATGTCGTATTAATCCTGAATCATGTCATATGGAACCAATGTGTACATTGTACATCGTCTGTCAAAGTTCAGTCTCAGTAATATTTAGTTTATAAAATAGGTAGATATTAAAGGTTTTTCGTTACATTGAACTAGAAAATTGAACAATTGTTGAGATAATATGAGATTATGAGAATAAATTTTATTATATAATTTGTGAAACTTTTCAATATTTAACAATGAAATATCAAATACACATTAACCTTAATTCGGATTGTATGTTTCAATCATTTCGCCCGATCTTCTAAAATACCTGCATATTTATTTCCTATTGTTTCTTCTTCTATGATACCTACATTCTTATTTCCTGTTGTTTCTTCTTCTATATTACCTATATTTTTATTTTCTATTGACTACATCCTAACTCATTCACTACACATGAATTCACTATTTTTACTGTATATAGGATTTTTTTTGTTAATGACTTATCACTGAACAGAAAAAAATAATAATTCCATAAAAAATAGTATTTATTCATGAAAAGAATATGTTCAAATAAAAAGAATATATTTTTCACAACGAGAATTTTTTTCATATTAGGAATATTATTTATTTTATATATGCCCAAGGTTATATTTTTACACAAAACCATATTTTCATTACCGTATAGTTTTATACATAGCAATCCATGGTCTTCAATTAAGTAAATACAGTAGACTTGGCTTAATTGTATTGGGGCCCAAAAGTCCTGGGCCTAATTGTCATGGGGCCCATTTGTCCTGGGCCCAATTGTTGGTGAGCCCAATAATTATCGTTGCACCTTTAGTTGTATATATATCATTACATATTACTAGTTGCTGGCTGAAAAATAAGAGCCCAAGACCAACAATTATGTGGTTATGGGCTGTCAAGTTAATGTTCTTTGTATTTGCCCAGCTACTCTCTCGGACATTCTGTAAGGATATTTGAGAAATAAACAAAATGAAAATAAATAATGTCCTTCTATAAGACAGGTACCTATTAAAAGGGTGGAAAAACGAAATTAACATTAGTCGACCTCAAGATTAGGAAACCTTGCCTGGGATTGATTTGAGTTTAGAAGAGCTGTACAAAGCGGCAATATAATCTACACTCCACAGTTTCCATACAGTCAAGTAATAAGTAATGTCATACCATCCCAATATTCTCTAGGTCTCCTTCTTCACAATTCAACCATTTCCCTAGTTCAAAGATAGGCAGTTACTAGGACTAGAAGCTGAAGGTCACGTTGTTTCTATTTTTAAGTCATACGCCCGTCGCCATGTAGTCCTTATAGAGCTTGAGCAAGCAGTTGCATCTCGAAAGTGGTGGAGTTTTGACAGTGCTGTACCAACGCTCTGTTACTTTCTTCTGACACAGTACATAGTAATTTAGTTCACTGTCATCTGACAATATCATCTGAAAAAGTAAGTTTGTCATTTAAAAGAAGGATAAGTTTTAAAGTTTTATTATTGAATAACATTGAGAAAATCAACGTTATATAGAAGACGTATGTAAGCGGTTACAAAGATAGTTAGTGTTGAGACATCAATATATTGCTATTTTATCATCAACAGTACCTTACAATGGAATGTCTCTGGTTTGACCAGAGAGTCATTACGTCATGGCTGCACCTATTTGCCTGTCTGTGATTGGCTCGTTTGCTTAGCGCCGAGATGTTTATTCAATATAGAGTACATCAAGTAGTGAGATCACTTGTGCTAATTTCTTGCGCTGTTCTTCATGAGTGGCTTCGTTGTGTATTTGTCTATGAATTAATCTTATTTGTAAGAATTTGATACTTTGTGATTAGTTTATTTTTATATTACTTGTATGTTTTTATTATGAATAAAAGAACAGTCCATTGAATTCAATGTGAAAATTAGTTAAATTAACTATTATCCTTATTACGTCATATTTATTTAAATATAAATGTATTGATGAATGTATTTTAATTAAATGTATTTATCATCATGTTTATATCAGAAATCATTTTATTACCATTCAAATTTTAATCTATCTAAAACAGAAATAATAGTTCTTTCAAATTGATTTATTGGAAGTGTATAAAAAAAATTGAAATCGTCCTCATTTCTGTTCATTATCCAGATTTAAAAAATATCGGAAATATATTTAATTAACTTGAAAAAAGTTGAAGAGACACAAGAACCCCCCCCCCCCTAACCTCGACCATACAGTGCTTATGGCAATCTAATTATGTATATTTGAACCCTGTTCTGATTATTTTAACTTTTTTTCAGATGTGTCTCCTGAAGAAGTGTTGCTGTGGGTGCTCTTTAAGGACAGGGTGTTGGATAATTGCTATATTGTGTTTGGTTAGTATTTATACACATAAAATAGGTTTATATTCGAGTTATTGGACGATTTGACGTTTTCAATCATTTGAGGAAAAAAATTAAATCCAAATAACAATTATTATATATCTCTTTCTTTCATGATCGAAAATGTGGAACCATCCGATGACTTGGAGCCAACCTAGCTAATAAGATTTATCTTTCATTTTTTGGCATGTCTATTCCACGGCCAAAGAAAAGTGTATATGTAATAATTTTTCACAGTATACATAAAGTCTTAGCAATTGCAATGCCTGTATATATGATAAATTTGGTATGGGTCCACGAAGACAGAAATGTAAGATTAATAATATTTCCTATTATTTTCAAATAATACAAATTTACATGTGCCAGATTGATAGTATCCACAATTATTACATTTTTTAAAAGTGTGAGATTAGTGAACTGTTAACAGTTCATTGCAAATACTCCTTTATGATGATATATTAGTATAATATAAGTAATATCAATATCAACCAATAAACTATATTCTACAAAAGTCATTTCATGAAATACTGTCATCAAAATGAAAACAGTTCTCGGAAAGTGGGGGTTAACACAGGTTATGAGAGGTCAATTAGAAATATTTTAAGGTCAGATTGGTGCACGAGTCATAACTTAGGATAATGCTTATTATTGTAGCTATACTGTATATTCCAAGCCTAAAATATAGGATTCTATTTCGATTCAGTTATAAATCTGAAATTTCTTACCAAAATCATATAAATTGAGGGATTTTAATCATTGTATTACTGTTATTATTTTATTACTGTATTATCGAAATGATGTATTGAGGTAAGATGAGTAGTTTTTTAGGTAAGTAATGACTCTTTTTTATTCACAGATTTCCTACACATTGAGTATAATCGGGTCACTTTACAGCGCTATTGACTTTTACCAGAAATATGGTCAGTATCACTAGAGAAAACTCATCCAATGAGTGCATAATTTACATAAGTTATAGGAATCTAAAAATTAATAGTTTGATGGCCAGGATTCATATATAATGGGAAATTGAGACTCCCATGGCGATTATATTTTAATAAACAATATTTCGAGCAGGTTTCTTAGCTCGTTTTCAAGTTATTCCTTGAAAATTTGTTATTTTGATCAAGTTATTCCTTGAAAATTTGTTATTTTGTTCAAGTTATTCCTTGAAAATTTGTTATTTTGTTCAAGTTATTCCTTGATCAAAATTGAAAAATCACGATAATATTATAGCTTATAGTGGATATAAATTTAATGACAGGTCGTGCAGAATTCTTTATAAGTAACAGAAATAAATTATAATTTAGGTTATGAATTTAATTATTGATCTGCAAATTTTCTAGGAATAACTTGAAAACGAGCTAAGAAACCTGCTCGAAATATTGTTTATTAAAATATAATCGCCAGTGGAGTCTCAATTTTCCATTTATAAGTTACAGTAACAATAACCGATATAAAATATTGAAAATATCCTTCCTAAGAGATTAAATAAGAGATCATGAACTGAACAGATCCTTCCTAGTCACTACACGGTACACACTGAATAGATTATTCCTATAGTCACTACACGGTATACACTTAATAGATTATTCCTATCACTACACGGTATACACTGAATAGATTATTCCTAGTCACTACACGGTACACTGAATAGATTATTCCTCTCACTACACGGTATACACTGAATAGATTATTCCTAGTCACTACACGGTAGAATGAATAGATTATTCCTATGGAAATTTGACATATCTTTTAACTTCTTATCGGCTACTGTATCATATCAACGATTATTTTCTTACCCTACCTAGCTATCTCGATTGTTAAGTCTAATAATCTGTACTGAAATTATCATCTTAAATGTTTCAAAATGACATCTATCAATATATAATAAAAACTAATTCCTATTTGTTTTTGTTCCTCATCAACTTCAGATGAATATAGGTTTTTTGTTAATGATGGATATGAAAATGCAGTGGTGACAACAAAATTATGGGTTGCTGTTGTATTCAGTGTTACTGGGTTCATCAGCGGAATTTTCCTGATCCATGGAACTAAGTCGGTGAGTAGGAAAAGTTATTTGAATCTGCCAACTTTCGTAGGATATTTTTAAGTTTTTAATGAAATATTTTATATTTGAATATAGCAAAATCAGATATAGCTCTAATAATTTTCTTTCCACACCAGAGCAATGTGAACAGCCTGTGGGTGTACTTCTACATCCAGTTAGTCTTCATCGTCCTCTCCTTCATCATGTTCATTCTTCTTTTCGTTCTTGGGTTCAACTGGATTGACGCCCTACCATACCTTATTGGACCATTTTTCAATATTTACATGATCATAGTTGTCAAGTCCTACGCTATAGAGGTAAGATTTTTGTAGGTTTTAGAAAGATACTGGGTTGTCAATAATTATTGTTCGTCAATAATTATTATTATTATTAGAAAATTCGTATCCCATATATTATTGAAAAATGTAACGATAAAAGAATAATTATTGAAGTATCAACCAAAACATGAATTTTAGTGGTCCAAGTAACTTTTGAAAATCGATTGTTCGAAAAACAATTGCTCAAATGACCAATTGCTCGAATGACCAATAGCTCGAATGATCAATTGCTCAAATGATCAATTGTTCGAACCGTAGATTGTTCGAAAAACAATTGCTCGAATGATCAGTTGCTCGAAAGGTAAATTGATCGAATGATAAATATGCTAAGTGTTCGAATTTATTAAAGTTAGTTAAAGGGACAAACTTTACTATCAAAATAAAGACATACACTTTGTTTCATCATATAAATCTTAAAAATGAGAGGGCACTGTACTGAAGTTTAATTTTGTTTCAATTTTAATTTGGTAGTTCCTATTTGTGATGTAATTTCCAGCCTTTGATTTTATGAAGACAGAGAGTTTAAAAATGATCTTTAATCTTTAATTGGAATCACTTTGATTAGCTGCAGCCAACAGTCCTTGTTTCTATGATGATACAATAATGTTGATGCTGCTTACACACATTAATAATTAGTATTTTATTGTGCTACTGACTAAGCATGTCATTATTGTTTTACCGCCTTTGTTCATCAATGATACGAATTAAACACTGGAATCATTTCCAGTTTACTTATCTTATTTCAGGTACTACAATTTTTAGTTTTCGGCAATCAATCGCCCCCAAGAATCCGACGAGATGTTCCTATAGGGCTAATTTAGGGTTTTTAGGTTTTAGCAATTCGGGCCATGGGAACTGCCGATCCCAATTGTGATCATTTTATTATTATTATTTAGGCAATTGATCATTCGAGTAATTGTTCATTAGATCAATTATTCGTTTGATCAATTGTTTTTTCGAGCAATTTACTGGGTAACAAATTTATTATTATAGGAAATTTTCACAACTACGTTCGGAGAAGACCACAACACTCAAGTGTTTTCGTTTTTATTTCAAAAGCACAATCAGGGGAAACTATTTACTCCAGTCATTTGCAATATAAAATTTACAAACTGGAACCTCTTGGCAAATGATCTGCAAGAATTAGGAATTGTATTTTGCTATTTTGACCCATTTCAATTGGAGTTTAGCCTAATCGATGAAAATTATTTCAAATAATTACCTTCTACGGTGAAATTAAACTAATTATTTAAGATCCTGTATGATATTTAGGTAGTTATTATACTATTATACTAATTGTTTGGGTTATAATTCACTCTTTTAATTTTTTCTTTGCAGTTGAAGGATCAAAACAGTGGAGATGTTAGAGTTGCAGTGAGTTAAACCAAATAACGTGGTTAGGCATTTCAACGTGCAATTTTATCCTGATGTTTTAAAATTTCAAATATCTCATTTTTATCATTTAAAAAGGTTCAAAACTTATTGGTAGAATATCAGTAACTAAATTTAATTCAAATATAAAAACATATTGTTAATATATTATACCAGTTTAATTATTGAATATCACTTTTTTGCAGTTTTCTGATATAGAGGCATCCAACAACAAGTATCACCGGTAGAGGTCTTTATCAAGGACTGCTGGAGAGGATTCTAAATGATATAAAGAAGGCAAAGTTACTTCAACAGTTCACAGCGAGAAAATTCTCGGAATTTCTAATATGTATTTTTAAGTTAAATCAAATCAAAGAAATATACCTAGAAAATCTATATACGAAAAGAGTGGAGCATTATATAAAGGCATTTAGTAGTAAATAGAAATACTATTTACTACTTCTATTTAGTAAATAGAAATAGTAGTAAATAGAAATACCTCGTATAATTTCTATGTATGCATTTAATGATGACATTCTTACGACTATGTCCAACTAAAGATCTTATAAAACAATCTAGAAAACTTCTAACAGTAAAAGCAGCTGTTTTAGACCTATTTTATACTAGCAGTTATAACGTTGCGTTTTCACTGCCCAGTGTACGCCTCTTCATATAATCACGGTTAAATGTATGAAAAGCCAATTTGCCGTTTATACTAGCGTTTCTACCGCCTTCCATTCATTTATCCCTGATTGATTTAATAGACGCGAACTGGAGAGTGAAAACGCAGCGTTTTAACTGCTTGCAGCGTTTTAACTTCTAATACAGAGTGGGCAAAAAACACGCGTTCGTTCGCCGATTCTTCAATTAATTCCTTTGTATTCTGTCATTATTTCTTCTCTGACAATGAATAAGCATTATGATTTGAATTCAGCTATACCTCAATGTTCATTCCACCGTAAAAATTTCGTTTTATTTGATTCATTTAAATAACTCCTATGTGCAAGCCAATTAAGCGTAAGTAAACAACGTAGTCATATATAGCCAACCATATTGTATTGTCATCAGTTTATATACTTATATAACTTTTATATAACTATTTACAGTAACTCAGTAATATACCTTAAAAATTAATAAATATCATCATTTATATAATTTTTTAAGTAAAATTCTTATGTTTTGCGGTAATCTAATTCATTCCATATTTCCTTTATGCATACTGTCTTATGGTACAGAAATATTTCAAGTCTACGTTATTCGTTTATCTATCTACTTTAGCTTGATTCAACCATCTTCACACCATGTTTGGTTACCCCAAGTTCCCATAATTGGTACCCCGAGTGTGGTCGCACACACACATCGAGATGCTTACCAACCATGAACGGAGATGATGTTGAGCAACATCTCAGTTGCCGGGGCCACATGATAAAATATCTATTTATGTTAGCTAGAGTAACTATTAGACTGTTCTACTAAATTTCACCATTTTATCTATACCTATTAATGCAATGTCATAATTTTCTGTCGATCAATTTAACTCAAACTGTTAAGATTCCATCAAATCTAAAATCATTTCATTATTTACTAAATCTTGACCTCAATTTTTCGAAACGATAGTATTTCAAAATCAAATTATCTGTCCAAAACCATCACTGTATCTCAACGCACTTAGGAAATTTAGAGGAATCGCACAGACAGGATTGCACACTGTGGATCTTGGGAGGGACGAGTATACATTTGGCTGTGACATTCAAATGCATCAGCTCCTAATCAGAAAGTCTTCATCAACACCATTGATAGATTTAGAAGGAAAAAAAAACAAAAACTATGATCGGGTTGTCCCTGCCAGTCGACCCCTTCCCACCTCTTCCAAACATTGTTGTGAGTACATACCTATACACTGCAGTTTCATGTTTTACAGGAATTAATTATTTGTTTGTACGTTGTACATGTAAGCTGTTGTACAATATATAAATATTAAAATAAACTAGCATATTTTGAATATTCTTAGTTTTTGTCTATAAGGATACAATTTCAATTGACCGAGTCATCTCTAAGTATCGTTCAAATGATCCACGATTTCGAATGTGTTATGTTTTCAGGGCAAACAATATTGAACAAAGAGCCATCTAAAGGTAACTACTTTAAATTTTCACTGTCACCCTATTGGTAAGGGTACTTATATTCCATAGTTATCTTTCTAGGCCTAGATGCCCCTCGTTGGTTAAGACTTTAGATATAATGATCTTTAAAAATGTCACCTTTTTCATCACTGTTCGAATGTGGTATTCCTGCTTCGACAGAAATTAATGAAACTGGAACCTTATTGAAAAAGGTAGTTTAGAATTAGTTAGTTCTGATTGATTGAGAATAAAATTGGGGACAGCTAATTGAATTTCGTGAGGAGATATCTTACAGTTGGATATAGGAGGAATTGCAGAGAATCTAAGGTTATAGATGCGAAGGTTGTATCTTTGAAGGGACATTTACCAAATCAGCTGGATAGAAGAGTTAATTAGTCAAATCATCGAAACTCTTATTCGAAGAAGAATTCCATCCTCTATAGCGGTGAAGATAGGATTATGGACAAGTGACCACATCGTGCAAATCCATGGGTCAGCAACAGTGACTCGACGGCAGAAGAAGATAAGCATACGAGTTCGAACCAGAAAAAAAGAAGATTACAGAAAAGCTTCTAATCTTTCGAATCAGTTAATTTTACGAGCTGATAAAATTTTAAAGGCAATACCGTCACCCCTAGTACGATCGTGCACTGTTGCAATCCATTAGGATTGAATAACACTTCGTCTGATCACTTATTTAGAATACGTTTAATTTAAACTATATTTAACTTTTACTGCCCTTGTCATCTGGTAGGTTAATTAATATTTAGGATAATTAATACAATTGAAACACTTTATGATTCTGTATTGATTATTGATTGATACAAATTGATTATTTGTATACGTACGAATAGCAATCCATGTATCTCAATGGTTGCTCGGCATTAATTAATTACTAGTAGTAAATTACAACTAAGTATAAGAATTTAATTATTGTAAATATTTTGAATAATTAAAATTTAATTTAAATTAAAAAAAACATACAACCTGTTCTAAAATGGGTCACTATATATTTGAAAGTTATGAACTACACAGTTGAATAAATAAAATGGAAATTTAATATCCTTCATGATCCGATCTTCTATTCTATAGTAAAGAATGCCTCATAATCTACAATCTACAGTGTCTACAAGCCTCATAATCTACAATCTACAGTGTCTACAGGCCTCATAATCTACAATCTACAGTGTCTACAAGCCTCATAATCTACAATCTACAGTGTCTACAGGCCTCATAATCTACAATCTACAGTGTCTACAGGCCTCATAATCTACAATCTACAGTGTCTACAGGCCTCATAATCTACAATCTACAGTGTCTACAGGCCTCATAATCTACAATCTACAGTGTCTACAGGCCTCATAATCTACAATCTACAGTGTCTACAGGCCTCATAATCTACAATCTACAGTGTCTACAGGCCTCATAATCTACAATCTACAGTGTCTACAGGCCTCATAATCTACAATCTACAGTGTCTACAGGCCTCATAATCTACACTCTACAGTGTCTACAGGCCTCATAATCTACAATCTACAGTGTCTACAGGCCTCATAATCTACAATCTACAGTGTCTGCAGGCCTCATAATCTACACTCTACAGTGTTTACGGGCCTCATCATTCACAGTAAGTTAATAAATAATATCATACCATCCCATACTATTTAGGCCTCATCATTCACAAAAAAAAACATTTCTTCGGGTTAAAGATAGCGAGTCAATAGGACCGGTTAGGACTAGACATTGTAGGAGGCATTATTTCTATTTTAAGTCATACGCTCGTCGCCATGTAGTCCTTAGAGCAAGCAGTTGCATCTTGAAAGTGGTGGAGTTTTGACAGCGCTGTACCAACGCTCTGTTACTTTCTTCTGACACAGTACATAGCAATTTAGTCACTGTCATCTGACAATATCATCTGAAAAAGTAAGTTTACCTTTTAAAAGAAGGATAAGCTGTTTTTGTTAAGTAACTAAGGATAAGATGTGATTTTTTTTCTTTAATTACTACTGAGGGACAACCTCAAGGTAATATGGAGACGTTAAAATGCCGGTATTGAGGCGTCAGTACATTGATGTAATAATACCAATATACCCTAACGTTCAGAGCAGTGTCAGTCTCTGATTGGAGCAGAGTGCCGTTACGTCATAGGTGCACCTCCATGCTGGTCTGTGATTGGCTCGTTCGCTTAGCGCCGAGATATTTATTGAATAGAGTGTACATAATGTATTGATATTACTACTGTTAGTAATTTGTTTATGAATCAAATCTTACTTGAGTTACTTGTTAAAATTTGATACTTTGTGATTAGTTCTTCTTTATATTAGGCACGAGTTATTTTACTTATATTATGAATAAAAGAACAGTGTACTGAATTGTAACGTGTAAATAAAGTTATATTACCAATTATCTTAATCCAAAAAGGAATTGATGTAAAGAAGTTATTTATATAAAGTTATATGACAGGGATTATTTATTCGTATTTTATTTATTTATTCGTATCAAATTATGGCATGTAGGATAAGTTCCTATTTATCGGGCAGCTATATATTTTCGTTCAAATATAGAAATTTCCATTTTCAAAAGTGCAAGTAAATAAATTAATATGTAATAAAATAATGACGTGACTACATTTTTTTAATCGATACTCAACGGAAAGCAGGTCAAGGTAGGTCAATCAGTAATTCCTAAAGGTCGGATTTGCTCATGACCTGTGTTAACCCCCACTATCCGAGTACTGTGAGTGTCTGAGTTTTGGGTTTATAGGGGTTTATCCCTATCCTGTATATAGTAACCGTATCGACTATATCTTGTTTATTTATATATTAGATCAAAACAATACATATAATAATACAGCTTAGTAAGAAATGCTAAGGCCCGGAAAAGCTTCAAGGGCAGCATATTCATTCATTAAAATAACAAAGCAGAACAATAATACAAAGCCATTTTCTAATAACATATCAGTAATTAATAATTACATCCAATCATGAGTTGCTAATGTTAAGTGATCTACGTTGCTGCGATATATCAATTCTTCAAGCAAGTGTTCTTCATAAAAAAAATTAAGTTTTCAACAGTTGGGAATCTGTGAATTTCAGCAGGTATTTCATTCCATGTTAAAACTACACTATATTGATTTAACTCTCTTTTTCTTACCAATGGTACCGTATAATTATTTGTTTGTCGAGTTTAATGTCTATACCAAAAGATTCAGTCCTAATAAGAGTCTGGTATAGATCTTAATCGAGATTTTGAATGTTAATTGTTTAATACATGTAAATAGCTATCATATATTTGTACGATTTATTAGGTTTAAGCAATTTCATATCTTTGAAGTTTATATAACATATTCTATCGTATTCAGACATCGAGCTGCTTATTTCTGCAGAATCACAATTTTGTTAGTAAAACATACATGCGCTCCATACCTAACTTCAAGTCCGGAACATAAATATACATTATACATGTAACTCTCTGATAGTCGCTCTCTCGATTTATATAGTTTAGTTTGCCTAGGTTAATCCACACCATCTCGATTTATCCAGCCTTCACGTTCGGATCCTGTATTCTGCAACATTCCTTGTAAGAAAAAATTCAAAAGGACATTTGGCTTCAACTGCTTACTTTCTTAATAAATTTTAAACAAATTTGATTGCAAGGTAAAAGAGCAGTAAACAATTAATTTATTATACCTAAAATAATAAAAAAATCTAAAGTTTCCCCTAAAATAACAGGTTCACATTTTCTTTGAAACCAAATATGGTATCTTCAAATCGAGAGTTACCTGTATAATAGAATGATTACAGTACACTCTGTGGTAGAGAGGAATTAATTTTATTCAAAATACCAAACGTACGCGACATTTTATATTTTTTATATATATTGTATTTCATTTCATATGAATCTCTAAGCTGAAATTACTATAAAGAAACACAACCCAAAAAATACATAATTAATAGGTTTGCAATGATCATAATTTGAATTTGTAATTGATTGTTACTTCTATGTGTCCAAACTATGTACTTAGTTCGTCAATATTGATTTTAATCTTATTTGATTCCATCCATCTATAAATTTTCACTAAATTTTAATTTATATTATTATGAATCCTATATAAATCATATCTTAGGAAGCTGTAAGTTATTATGTTCAGCAAACATGATACAGGTGATATAATAAGTGGATAATGAAAAGTCATTAATGTACAAGAAAAATAGTAGTGGACCTAGATTACTTCCTTGAGGTACTGAGTGTATTACAATGCAGAATGCTGTGCTAACTTCATTTATAATTTATAAATACATAATATCTTATGTTAGAGGTAAGATAGGAACCTATTATTAGGAACCTATCTTATTCCATAATGATATAGTTTCCTTAGTAGTATATCATGTTCAACTGAACCAAATGCTTTTCGAAAATTAAAATATAAAGAAAATACAGTTTTAACCCTATTCTGATTATTTTAACTTTTTTTTCAGATGTGTCTCCTGAAGAAGTGTTGCTGTGGGTGCTCTTTAAGGACAGGGTGTTGGATAATTGCTATATTGTGTTTGGTTAGTATTTTTACTCCTAAAATAGGGTAAGGTTCGTTTCATTCATCGGACTGTTACACATTTTCGATCATTGAAGAGAAAGTATATGATAATTATGATTCAACTTTTATTGCAATTTGCATCTCGGACACGGTGATACATATCAATGAAAATAAAATTAATAATTACTATACATTTTATCTTACATGATCGAAAACGTGTAACCATTTGGTAATTAAGAACTTGCCCTGTATGAACATTTATTTTACTTTTTCACGTGTAGGTACTCTACCTATATTGGTAAATACAATCAGAGAAAAGTGTACAAAAAAACTTTCCTAATTGTAATGTTTGTAGGTATTTTATATATTTTTCATTGATTACCCAAAAAAAATTCATAATATATACAAGCATTGATTTTTTTTCCAAACCGTGAGATTAGTAAACTCTAAAAAGATTGTCACAAATACTCCTCTGTTATAAGTCAGTGTTATAAAATCAGTTATGAAACCTTATACATATTTTCGCGTAATTAATCAATTATGCGCTATCTCAAGATTGTGCTGCGAGTTTTTAGGAATCTGAAATTGCGCGGCAATCTCGATATTGCGCAAATCACTTTTAAAGTATGAAGCAGAACTGCCATTGCTGATGGGAAAACGGGCACTATTTGAGGGAATGGAAGGAAATTGCTTAGCTAGTGTATCTAGATACACTATAGTTCGGTAATTAAAGATTTGGTACCTAGATATATTGTAGTTAGGTAATTGCAAGTTGCACTAGGCTCTAGCTTGGTAGCAGAGGTTTGTATACCTTACAAATGTTCGCGAACCTTCAATCGCGGATCCGTTCGGACCGGCAAATGAGTTCGGAGGTTCGGATTCGGACCGACGTTCCGTGTGTTGGAACGTCTTATTTCTAATCCGAACCTTTCCCATATCCTGGGAAATATTCTAAACAACGAAGATGACCGAACTTTTGGTGATACACGCTGAATTTCTTATATTTCTCTTTGTCGACATTTTCCGATCTATCCAGGGTTCCCAATTTAGCTCTTTGTGAGCTAGATCTAGATCTTTTATCGTGCAGCTAGCTTCAAATTTAATCAATCTAGCTCCTAGCTTTTAATATCTACCTTTTTCATAAAATGTTTAGCTTCTCTCTAATCAAACATAAGGAAATTAAAAATATATACTGGTGTGGTGAATTTCAAATTGAAAAACAAGATATTTGTTCAATTTACGTTCTAAACATGTACAGTAGCTACATGTACTGACGCAACCGCACGCTGGCCTTTTCAATTAATTTCTTTTTCATAGTAACAATTAATAGTAACAATTCATAGTTACAGTTCATTGTAACAATAACAATTTGTTTAATGTATTAAACCAGCTGTTCCTATGAAAAACAAATTAATTATTAAAACAATATGAAACAATTTATTTAGAAAAGAAGAGTTGTAATATGAAGTTCATTAATAACTATTTTAACTCACAGATTATCTACACTCTGTCTGCTATCGGGTCACTCTACAACGCTGTTCACTATCACCAGAATATCGGTCAGTATCACTAGAAAAATTTCATTCGATATGGCTATACCTTTCAGTTTATGCATTCACATAAATTATTGGGTAAATAAATGATAGTCAAAATAACAGCACGTTTAAACAGATCTTAGGCTAGGAAGGATCTTTACTGTGGTGAAAAAACCTTCTTAGCCACTACATGGTATATTGAAAAGATCCTTTCTAGTCGATACATGGTACACACGCTTACACCCAGCCACTACACGGTACACTGTTAAAAAAAAAAAAGCTGAACATCTTTTTTATAAATTGCTAAGTTGCTATCAACTAGTGTGTCACATCGGTAACTGTGTCTTTACCCTAATTTTAACTAGATAGTTAAGCCTCATAATCTGTAGTAAAATGATCATCTATATTTCAAAATGATGCATATTAATTATAATAAATAACTAATTCCTGTATGATTTTGTTCCTCTTCATCTTCAACTTCAGATTCATATTTGTTTGATGGAGAGACAGATGATGTGGTGACAGCAAAATTCTGGCTTGATGTTGTCTTCAGTGTAGCTGGTCTAATCAGTGCAATTTTCCTGACCCATGGAACCAAGTCGGTGAGTAGGAAAGATATTTGAGTCTGCCAACTTTTGTGTGATAATGCAAAAGCAATATTCATCGTTTTTTATATATATATATGTGATATTTTAGAATTGAAAATAATAAGTTCAGAAATAGTACGTTTGGTTTGTTGTAACCGGGTAACCGGGCACGGTTGTGAACCGATCTGACTTATAAAAAATTTGGATTAAAAGGTAAAAGAAGTTACATTAAAAGTTTTAGATACTTTTTCCAAACCTTCTGATGACATTGAATCAGATTCCATATAGGATAATGAAAAAAATGACAACAAAAAACAACCAAACGAAAGATAATACAGTACATCAGTACATTATTATATTCTAAAACGTGTGATATAATAAATGAAATATTAAGTTATTAACACAATCCTAAAAATCTCTGATGACTTTCTTTCCAGAGCAATGTGAACAGCCTGTGGGTGTTCTTCTATACCCAGCTGGTCTTCATCGTCCTCTCCTTCATATTATTCATTCTTCTTTTTGTTCTTGGGTTCCACTGGATTGACGGCCTACCATACCTTATTGGACCATTTTTCGATATTTACATGATCATAGTTGTCAAGTCCTACATTATTGAAGTAAGATTCAATT
This sequence comes from Caprella mutica, assembly GCA_947561585.1. Classification (NCBI taxonomy): domain Eukaryota; kingdom Metazoa; phylum Arthropoda; class Malacostraca; order Amphipoda; family Caprellidae; genus Caprella; species Caprella mutica. Next base: position 74,854 of record CANNZV010000654.1, read on the forward strand.
TTTTTATATATTAGAAACATAATGGGTCGTCAAAGGTTATAATTTTTTTATCTCATATTTAAATTAAGAAAATACATTAACGATGCATGAATAATGATTGAAATATTTATCAAACCATGAATTTTAGTATTTCGTATTAGAAATTTGGAACCTATCCTTGGAAACAAGGTTAGGTGAAGACCAGAAACCAAGAGCTTTTGTTTTTATTTCAAAAGCATGTTCAGGGAAAACTAATTTAGAAAAAATCGACTGAAACCACTTGGGGAAATGATTTGCAAGAATCACGAATTATACATTGGGAAATTTTGATTTATTTCTTTAGGATTTTAGTCTTTTCGATGGATTTTTTTACATATTTAAAGTTTATGTAGAACTTAATGTTATTATTTTTGCTCATGAATGTTATTGTAGATAATTTTTATAACAATAGGAGCCAAGGTTTTTCTTTCATTTTTCTAATTTGTTCTTTTCAGTTAAAGAATCAAAACAGTGGATATGGCGGAGTAGCAGTGAGTTATACCAAATAATATCCTTTAGTATTTCAAAGTACATTTTATTGTGATCTATTATGAATTACTGTTGGAGATAATTCATTCCGATTATTTCTATATAAATTCTACTACAGTAAAACTCCTGAGTTATGAAGTTCTTCGTTATGGAGCACTCGACTAATGAAGGACATGAGTTATGAAATGCTCCTGAGTTATGAAGTATTTTCTATGTTTAAATCATAGAAAACGATATACGTGAAACATTTGGTCCTTTTTATCCCTCAATAATCATATTTCTCTCCAAGATTTTAATCATAGAAAAAGTGGCTCTGAGTTATGAAGTAACCAATATTTCATAACTCAGAAGTTTCACTGAATTTTCTTTCAAATATATATTTTTAAAAAAGACAGAACTGATTTATAGAATGTAGAATTTATTTTAATCAAATTTTGAAAATTCAGATTGTTTATATATTATACAATGTTAAATATTATATTTATCTTCCTTTACAGCTTTCTGATATAGAGGCATCTAACAAGAAATACCCACAGTAGATGTGATTAACAAGTGCTACTGGAAGAAAGAAACCTAACTGAAAAAGTTTACAGAGAGAACATTCACGGAAACTCAAACACGGGAATTTAAATCAAACAATTGTACCTCTAAAATCAAAATACAAAAAGTGGTAGAATAGTAAACATAAATATTTTACTTATAATTAAAACTATCTCGTATTGTTTGCATGTGTATACAAGAAACTAGGTTTATGTTCTATTATTTTAATGCATGCTATTTTCATTGTAATCATCTATATTTATTAGTAAAGAAGTGTAGCTATTATCAATAAATGAATATCCTTTAATTATATTTTTAGCTGAGTTTATTTTCAAATTATGTTATTTATTTATTATAGTTTATCTTCAGTTAAACATCAGGGCTTCCAAAAAGGTACAACTTTATCTGATTCAAATACTCTGCTTGTGTAGATAATAATAATATATTATATTAATAACAGACGTATTTATTTTCCTGTCATGTATTTCAGTAAGTTAATAAGGATACTTTTCATTCTCCTGATAGCAGAGAGATCCTTAAGGTAAGTTCCAAGTTATCGGAGCTAGGGTTTGAAATTTTCGATCATGTTCCAATGACAAATATTTATATATATATATTTTCATATGATCGGAACTTTGAAACCGTCCGATAACTCAGAACTTACCCTATCTTTTGAATTATATTTTATCAATAGTTAATCATTTTACTCCATTAAAAATAGGAGATAAGTATATATGCCTATTTATTTGCGGATTACCAAACTAAATACCATTCTACAGATTATACCAAACCATCTATTTGGTATTTTAATGATGGATAAATATTTCTATATTATTTAAAATTCAAGTTTTATAAACAGCTTTGTATAATCAATAAATTAATTCAATGTATTTTTCAGTCTCTGAAGTTTATTAGATTAAAAACCAATATTGTTTTAAAATGTTCTGTATATTTACTATGTTTGTATTTAAATATCTGATTCATTATTAGTCAATGCTAACCTAGCGATAGGTTCTTATAAAACAATAAAAACCAGCGACATGGAGTATTGACTTACAAAGAGAATTAAATAAGGTTTGGGAGAAGGTATCATCTGTCTTTCCTCCTGTCCTTTATTTAAAGTCGCCATATTATTTAGAATTATTTGAATATCTTTCAGCGATTGTTCCACATTTTCGGCTAATATGTTAATTCCATTAATAATTGTATCATACATTCTTTAAAATTATATAAAAGTACAATGAATTAATATAAGAGTAGTTGTAAGTCCGGCGTGCCTTAACAGTTCTCACCAAGTAAATAGGTTTCTATTCACTATTCACCTCATGAAATAGCAGTATTTTTCAGAAAGATTGAACATTTTGATGAAAAGTTTTAATGAAAAGAGGCTTATAGTAAATCAGTAATACAATATATTTACATTTGACACATTAAACTATTACATAATATCAAACTATTCATATAAAACACATTCAACAATAGCACTATTGATATCAGTAAGTCAGTTTTTGAAAATATTGATATCAAATTGGGTACAGACGGAGTGAATTTGAAATATATTTAATCAATATGATCATGGATGTAAGAAAGCAGATACTATTGCATGAAATAATTTCCTTAATGAATGACTATTAATTGTATGAAATAGTTGCTTTAAATTTGCCTTAACTTTTAAAAAAATCATTCACAATTTATACTCTTAGTATAACAAGAGAACAGTTTCATTGATGTTTATAACAGAAAACAAAGGAAAAGTAAGATAATTACAGAAGCTACAGAATATACCTTTTCTTTAAATTATTATAAAACCAAAGAATTTCCTGCAATTGGACTCATGTACACTTTCATGATATGTTTGTAACTTGTATTTTTGAAAATATGTTTGATTGTTTTATACGATAAGTCCAGTCATGTAAATCAATTTAATTGTCAATCAAATTTTAGTATTAACATGTAGTAAGCTACATGTAAGACTTTAAACAGTATGTTGCAACTTTCATTACAAATGATAGTCAATGTAAGGAGACATCGACCTCAGAGAGATAGTCATTGCATCAATTGACTATGTGGTCTTTTATCTATTTAGATAATCTTTATCTGTATGAATAATTTTTTCAATGAGTTCAAAAAAACTTGAATGTATATTTAAATAGTCTTAATTTTCCTTGAAATAGCTGGAGTGGACATTTATCTGACAGTATTATAATTTAAAATAAATTTTTTTTTCAATTTGTTCTATTCAGATCATTTTAAGTGACATTAAGACTCATGAGTTAAGAAGGACACGAAAGTAGTCCCAAATACCAGCCACAAAGGTGAACAAGAGCCCAAAAGCAATCATTCATGAGGTGTCGCACGGCTCATCCTTTTCAGCCTCACCGACGGTACCAGACTCTTCTCTGTTAGAACCACCGGGAGATGATAGGAGTGTGCGTATGGACTGATCCGCAACACTGAATATGGGCGAGGGAAGGCTGCTGAAACTCTTCATCGGTGATGACATTGGATCCGAAGTCAGACGTGAGAAATTAGAATTGATGTTCTTGTTGTATATCTCAGAAGTGGAGGCACTTTTCACCTGTGGGATGGTGGACTGACTGTGCGAGGTGGAAGGGGTGCATATTGCCTCTTTGAGCATCAGGCTTCCCAGCATAAGCATCACTGTTCCTGAAACTTCACCATCTTCATCTAACGTCCAAAGATTATCTCTCAACTCTGGTCTCACTTGGACAAACTTCAGCAGCACTGCAACAGAACAAAAGCATTCACTAATGAGGATTGGTGAAACAATGGATTCACGGTCAGATTTCATATAAAACATGTAATTGTTTAATATAAAGACAATTATTGAACTCTTGATTTTCAATGGATCTAATGATATAGTGATGAAAAATCGCTGTAATAATGTTCTAAAAATCATCAACTAAAAGTAAATGAAAGTAGGTTTTTAGTTAGCAAAGATTTTAGAATATTGATTTACAGAAAGACAGAAATATATGAATACCTTTGCACATGCTGAGAGAGACTGGGTGAGACAAAGCTAAATGTTCTCCAGCAGGAAGACAAGCAGTGAGACATGTCAGCAGTTTCAAGGTGTGGCCATTGCGTCTATAGCAGGAGCGAACATAAAGTGTGTCGAGAGTGTCGCAGGCATAGACTTCTTCTCCGCCCCAAATTGAACCACCTAAAAATAGCCAGTGTTACAGAAAATTTCTTAAATAAATCTTATATGATTTAAAAAAATTGAGTGAATAATATTAAAGATAACAATATCTATGAGCATGCATAGTAAGATTAAATAGCTTCATCAATTAGAGTTACTATACGTAGATGAGAATTTCATAGCTAACTATATGTAGTTACTAGTTAGCTACTAACATTGTAGTTAGCTATATAAAATTGTAGTTAGCTATATACATTGTAGTTAGCTATATACATTGTAGTATATAGCAACCTTGCCCGAAAATTTCTTATTAATGAGAAATTATATATGGGCTTGTAGAACTGTATTGTTTTTTATTACTTTTCTTCAATAAATATCCTTATCCTTATCCTTAGTTAGCTATATACATTGTAGTTAGCTATATACATTGTAGTTAGCTATAGCTATACATTGTAGTTAGTTATATTCATTGTAGTTAGTTATATTCATTGTAGTAAGCTACATACATTGTAGTTCTACATACATTATAGTTAACTACTTACATTATAGTTACCTACTTACATTGTAGTTAGCTACATATATTGTAGTTCTACATACATTATAGTTAACTACTTACATTGTAGTTAGCTACATACATTGTAGTAAGCTACATACATTGTAGTTAGCTATATACATTGCAGTTAGTTACATACATTGTAGTTAGCTATATACATTGTAGTTAGTTAAATACACTGTAGTTAGCTACATACATTATAGTTAACAACATACATTGTAGTTCTACATACATTATAGTTAACTACTTACATTATAGTTAACTACTTACATTGTAGTTAGCTACTTACATTGTAGTTAGCTACTTACATTGTAGTTAGCTACTTACATTGTAGTTAGCTACATATATTGTAGTTAGCTACATATATTGTAGTTAGCTACATACATTATAGTTAGCTACATACATTGTAGTTAGCTACATACATAGTAGTTAGATACATACATTGTAATTAGTTACATACATTGTAGTTAGCTACATACATAGTAGTTAGATACATATATTGTAATTAGTTACATACATTGTAGTTAGCTACATACATTGTAGTTAGCTACATACATTGTAGTTAGCTACATACATTGTAGTTAGCTACATACATTGTAGTTAGCTAGAAAGTATGTAGCTAACTATAAAAATAGCCTAACTACTTTACACAAATATACCCTGCTAAGTTTAAACATTTAACTTTTATATCCAATTTCATTAATGTTGTAATAAATCAGTATCAAAATTGAGCAAACTATTGCATGAACATTGTCAGTTGTTCAAGACACACCTTTTCTTTTAATGGAAGCCATGCCTCCAATCCTATTGTTCACCCAGAGCAGGTAGGTCGGGTCTCCTAGGGGGCAGCACCCATAGGGCACCTCTCCTTCACTCTCCCTCACTCTGTAGTCCAACTGTGTGAGTATCAGCACCAACAGTCTCTCTCCAAGTGAACAAGTCTGGTAGTAGAAATCAAATGTCATTTACTTCAATATGATTGATGTACAAAAAGAATCTCAAAGAAATTTGTAGGAGAATTAGCTTGCTATATACAATAATTGTACTTCAACTATTATATCTCAAATAGTATATCAATTTTTTTAACAAATATCTGAGACTAAATTAAATATCCATAGTGGCCGCAGAAAAAAGCACCTACCAATTGCCATCCCTCCCTGTTTGGGTAAGTGATTTTGAGTAATTTGTCTAAAGAACGCCAGTCACTTCTAAGCCATACAAATTGATCTGAAATTTAGAAAAAATGAGGATTTGTGGGGCAAGTCTTCAATGAATAGTTTCTGTGTAGAAGGTTCAATAAACTATCAGGTTATAAGACATGTGTGCAAAAACAGTTTTATAATAAATTATATAATCTGAATGAAATTCTATTAAGAACTGCTTTATTTTACATTTAATAGTAGTCTACAATTTTTTTATAAATTCATTTCTATTAACTACTATTTATCCTCAAAAAACTTGACGTCAAATATGGGTTGACTCTTAAATCTGCTAAAAATTTAGAAGTGTTAACATTTAGTTTTTTGAACTTGTTGTACATTATCAACTGTAATAAGTTATTCATGTGACTCTCTCACCTTCTCTAGCATCAGTGTAAACCAATATTCCTTTCTCTATTTCTCTGTGAGCCTCTTCATTTTCTTCCATGAGATTCGTGAAGAGACACTCTCCAGGTACAGCTACTGCTAGGTCCTCTGCACATATCAAACTGAAAATAAAAACAATTAATAAAGAGTGTTATTTAAAGTGTTTCCATTCAACAATTCTGCTCAATAGTTTCACAATCTTGTAAAAAAAAAATTGAAACAAAAAATAATTAGCCAATTCCAATCTATTTGTAATAGCTATTCTTATGCAAAAATTCATTGTTAATAACTTTTATTAGTAAGCAAATAGCTAGCTACCATAGTTTATTCTTCTTGATGAAAATGTTTGCAGTCTTGTTTTTACTGGACAATAATGCTCTTAAAAAATAGTTAGCTAGCTACAAAAGTTAGTCTACTCAAAAAGAGCTACAATATGTAAATTAAATTAGTTGGCTCAATAGAAAACAAACCTGTGTTGACCATGTGTATGTGTCCATGTCTGTATGTTTGTGATACTCTCCCAAACCTCTTTAGCACTCAGAATTGGAAACTTAGACTCAGACATCACAAAACCTGTGAATAACATTGGGTATTAGTTGTTGGACATGAAGATAGGAATGAAATGAATCCCAACAGTTTCATCTAAGTTTCTATGGATTTTAAGCAATAACTGTTTTGATATTTGATTCTATTGTTTAAAATAGAAAAAACCTGTTCATGAATATATCATCAAACTATGAAAGTAACTACTTAAAGCTAGATAATTGAAAATGTATAATTTTACTACATATAATAATATATTATACTGACTGCTCCTACTAAGATTTTCACTATTTCGTATAGCCTAGCTACAATAGTTATTTTACAGCTAGATATATCATTAAAAAGTAAAAATATATTTTATGAGTAAAATATCAAATTTTCCTTTAGTTTGAATTTAATTTTTACTTTAGGCCTACCTTTTCTAAATTATTCCTAAAAGTTTATCATTATTCTACATTATTTAAAAGTTATCATAGATATTTATAGGATTCATATGCATTACAAAAATTATCTAAGTTAGATTGAAAATAGGTAACCGCTGTTCAACAAATTACTCAAAAATTAAAATATTCATTTTTAAAAACATTCACAATATCTATCCGGAAATTTGATGGATTTCATAACTAGAATGAAGTGAGTAACACAGCAAGATCATTAAATAAATATTTATGTAAATATATTAAGATAGCTAGGTATTAAATATGAAGTTGTAAATTTTGTATAAAATTTACTAAATAAATTAGTTCTTGATGAAGAAAAATATTGAAAATTGAATAAATAGACCAAAAATTATAAAAAGAAAATATTATCAACAGCAGAAGCAACAGTCTTAAAAAATGAAAACTTTCCTATCAGATTTTAAAAAATATTCAACAATATTTCTAAACAAAAATATCTGTCACTTTTAATTAAGTACCTTATTATTATTTAATTACCTATTAAATTTCACAACGATTTTCAAAGGTCCATTTTTCTAAAAACTGCACTGTTAAATAAATACTTGAATATGTTACAATATAAAACACTTTTCTCAAGCCAAGTATCAAAAAGTAAAGGCAACTAGGTAGGTATGTAGTTCACTGGGAAAAGCACATCAAGTCACCTCACGTCACAAAGTTCGGATCCATTCTGAAAGCTTAAGGTTCTTCTCTGACCAAATGGTTTCTGCATCAGTGACTTCTTATCATTTTCCTCCCTCCTCCTCTTCAGCCAATGTCACACAGCCATCATACTTACTTACCTGGCACAGGGGATACGCTCCAATTACATCCTCTCTCTATATACGTTTTGTTGCTCTGAAATAATAAAGAAACTCACTTATACATACCTCTCTGTTACAAGCATTAGGTTATATTTCCTAAAATAGTATTGTACATTACCCACCAATCGTATTATCAACAAACATTCTTATCAATAGTTATCTGCTAAGCTAAAGCAGCTGATATCAGAAAGATTTAAAACCTGTCTCGAGAGGTATTTGTTTTGGTTCACGCAATACATGCATTATTACTTACTCTGTTGATGATACACTGAACTAATTACTTGATAGCATTTTAAAACTCTTAAATACTATTTAAGAACACTGAAAAGCAATTAACTTTTTACGTGAATTCACCAATATCCTATCTGCGTGGTTTTTAGATCATCGAAACATACAGCATAAAATTCACGGTCAGTGGGCAGAAATTCTTCTCAACAGTCAACAGTGGTTGAAATTAGTGTAACTTATTGTAAATAAATGGTAATTTATTGTTTAATTTACTTGTTTCGTACGGTTGACAGTTTTGACAGGAATTAAAAATGAGATAGATTTTAATTTTGTGTATTTATATAATGTTGTGCATTTTATTGGAAGGTTCTGGTATGAGTACCTATATCTTATGGCTTCAATCTTATCATAACTAATAATATTGGTAGCTTCCTAAGAACTAATGAAATGAGTTTGTTAGGAAAAATAGCCTATTTACCTTGTTTTAGGTAACTTAGACCAAGTAAAATAGTATGGCTCATAAAACTCCATTTTTCTCCTTGGCTCTCTCTCCAAAGTCTAAACTAAAACAAATTTCTCTTCAAATTGGATATCATAATTTTTTTCCAAACTAGCATTGCCATTTGCCACTCTGTAATTGGTCAACTTGCTCAAAAAGCTGAAAAAATCCACCAACATATTGGACTGTCACTGATCCACCAACATTTTCCCCATCCAGTCTGCAAAGAAATTGAAAGAATGCACAATCAGTCTCCAGATGTTTAATTTTTGAAGCTATTTCTCTCCAAAATCTCAAAATTCAAATTAAATTCTCCACACTAATTATATTAATTTGAAAATTGTTGCCGGATAATTAAGGAGTCTAATTTCAAGGCCTCAACCCAGCCAAGTAAATTAGTATGTCTCATAAACTCACCATTTGTCTCTCCAGCTCTCTCCAAAATTTAACAAATTCTCTCCAAAATGATCAAATTATCATTAATTCTCTCCAAAATAACATTGTAGCATAGGAGAAAAATAGATAAAATAACAGTCACAAACTCGCCATTAAAATGGCGAGTTTGGACATGCTATATTACTTGGCAACCCAGTCTGTATTTCGTGGTAAATTCCACCGACGTGCCGGACTGCCGGTGGAATTTTTCCACTTTTGAACATATTCTGGCAAAGTCAGTGGATTTCTTTCTATTTATTCCTATGTTACCATTGATTTTCGGTGGATAAATTAGGAAAATGTTGGTGGATCAGCCAAATTACTGCAATTTATAGTGGATTTTTTCTGATTTTTCAAAAGTCAGTGGGTTTTTGTGCACCAAATACAGACTGGGGCCTCAACAGTTCAACTTACAGTTGCTGGATAAACTTCACAACTTCATGCATCTTTTGAAGTTTTGCAGACTGGTTCCCCATTTAGTCACCCAAAAATTTATACTAACATACTCAACAATCAACATGGGAATAATTAGCTAAAATTCCACCAACTTTGATAGCAATCATAGCATAAAATTTTCAAGGGAGAAAAATTCCACTGACAAGTTGGTGGAAATCCAGTCTGTGTTTCGTAAATTCCACCGACATGTCCGTGGAATTTTTCTCCTTTGAAAATAATATTCTGGTAAAGACGGTGGATTTTTAGCTATTTATTCCTATGTTACCATTAATTTTTGATGGAAAAATGGGTAAAATGTTGGTGGATCAGCCAAATTACTGGAAATTTATGGTGGATTTTTTCAGCTTTTTCAATAAGTCAGTGGGATTTTGTGCATGAAATACAGTCTGGTAACATTGTAGGCTGTAGCATAGCCGCATTGGCCATTTTGTGTTTTTGCCATCAAAAATTAATGGTAACAGGAATAAACCAGTATGCAAAGCATGCACAATCAGTCTCCAGATATTTAATTTTTAGAGCAAATTGTCTTGAAAATGGCCAAAAATCTCAAAATGCTCCCCAGTAATCCATGTTTTAAAGTATGGACAAAGTCGCTCGTATACTGGTGGCTTTTGAGGAGTGAAATAAGGTGAAAAACATATAAATAACAAGTAAATCACTCATAAAATAGTCTCAAGAGATGCCCATGCATCAGACATGAAGCATGAGGATATTTTAAAGTGTAGAATTTTCATTAGGAAGTCAAATTTCTTCTTAAAAGTATCTTAAATGTGGCCACCTGGATCCATTTTCTCACTAAACTGGTGACTTTCCTCCCACACTTCGAAACATGGCCAGTAATTACATGTAAACATAGGAATTAATTTGAATATTGTCGCCGGATAATTTAGGAGACTAATTTCAAGACCTCAATAGTCGCCAGATAAACTTCACAACTTCATGCATCTTTTGCAGACTGGGTAAAAATAGTTAAAAATCCACAAATTTCGCTTAAATATTATATTCAAACTTTCAAAGGGGAATAAATTCCAGGTAAATTTGTGCTTTAGGTCCCCCACCGATTTTCAATATTTTGACATTTGATATAGGTAAAAGGAGTCATTTCAAGACTTTTTTCTTGAATACCATTTGTTGTGGAAAAGCTTCATTTTTCGAGATATAGCGCAATTAAATCAATAAAGGAATAACATTAGGTTTGTAGAACACACAAGGCTTTTCAAGCCTTTTAGATTTTGTGACATGAAATTTTGATGCCATGAAACCATTAATGTAGTTCACTGTATCCGCTAGTTTGTTGTACTTCACACATCTTGATTGTTTAATGACCTGACAGGGAGATTCAGGGGGAGACACACCCCCCGATATATATATTTGTGATGCTGTATCTGAAATAAACAGCCCCAAACTTAACCTAACCTATCGGAAATTTAATAGCGCTATATCTCGAAAACTAAGCTTTTGCACAACAAATGGTATTCGTGAAAAACATCTTTGTATGGCTCCTTTTACCTATATTAAGTGTCAAAATATCAAAAATCTGTGGAGAACATAAAGCTCAAATTTATCAAATTTCACCAACATGTTGGTGGAACTTACCATGGAATACAGTCTGGTGTCATGGTATGTTCCAATTGCATCAATGCATGTCTGATGCATGTGTATTTTGTATGATTGCATCAGCATCCCTTTGTCAACATCCATGTTTCCAAGTGTGGCAGGAAAGTCGCCAGTTTGGTGAGAAAATGGATCCAGGTCGCCAAATTTAAGATAGTTTAAAGGAGAAATTTGACTTCCTGGTAAAGATCTTTCACTTGGATTCATCATTATGCTTTTTTTTGATGCATATGTATCTCTAGATTATTTTGGGAGAGATTTACATATTTTCCAACTCACTTAACCCCTCAAAAGTCGCCAATATACTGGCGACTTTATCCATACTTTAAAATATGGATCAACATATTTCAAACCTCAAAAGTTGCCAACATATTGGTGATTTTTTGAAGTTTCAAACATGGAGCATAGGAGCTGGAGCTCAGAAAATTAGATATTTCTCTCCATTTGCAATTGAAGGGCTCAAAATTAAAATATCTCATGAACACGCCATAAAATGGCAAGAAAGGACGTGCTTCTTTCAATGTTTTCAAGTGTGGCAGGAAAGTTGTCAGTTTAGTGAGAACATGGATCCAGGTCGGCGGTCGCCACATTTAAGATACTTTAAAGAAGAAATTTGACTTCCTAGGGGAGAATTTATACTTGAAAACAACCTTATGCTTCATGTCTGATGTATGCGTGTCTCTTGAGACTATTTTAGGAGTGATTTTCTTTATGTTTGAATGTTTTTCAACTTATATCGCCACTCAAAAGTCGCCAATATACTGGCGACTTTGTCCATACTTTGAAAAATGGGCTTCGTTTAATGGAACTTAGATAGTATGAGAAATCTGAATTAATATAAATTTTAAGGTTCATTAACCAGTCTGTATTTGGTGCACTGAACTTCTGACTTTACTATAAATTGAAAAAAAACCGCCAATATTTTTTCTTGACTCAAAGAAACTTGGCTTGTTCTTGGACATTCTTTTTCAACAGTTCTTTTACTTTTCAAATTAATGGTACCTGTATAAATTCTGCAGACATTACAAGAATATTTATTTTTGGAGAATTGTTGGTTCTGTAAAATACTATTCCAAAGATACTTCGTTTAATACTTCGTTTAATTAACGAAGGTGGTTATTTGAGGTCTTAGCTGGTGATACTAGATTGTGGAAGACGCTTGACAAGCTATATTCTGACTTGAATAGCTTTCGTAACTGTCCTGCAGTTGCTATGTCCATGCTGTCTGCAGTTGCTATGTTCGTGCTGTAGCATATTATTTGGTAATTATTTTGTACAATATATTGCTATGTTTGTGACAGTTCTCAACTAACTTAATCAGTTAAGGATACTAAAATATACTATTTGTTATTATGTTTATTAACTATCAGGATATTTGTATTAACCGTTTGTAGTCTTAATTTTATTCTAATATTGTTACTAACAAAAATACAAGTTTGCCATTAGGAAAGTAAATATATCAGCCTGACTGCAAGTGATGGGACGATTCCAAATTTTTTGCCGATTCTTGGTAAAAGGCAAAGCTCAATTCTGATTCCTATTCTTCCTATATTTATTAAATGTAGCTTATTAAAATATGAATTATTAGTGTTAGGGCGGGCTTCCTTATGCATTGGAAATTTGTTGCATCTTTGCGCACTGCTATTAACTTGGAAGATTAATCCAAATTTTGAATATGCCATCGTAAAGAGCAGCTTCTAAACCCTTAGAAACATTGTTAAAAGTATGCTAGTATGGCTCTTGGATAGAGCGTTGTATGATATGCTTGAACAAGTTACCCATAGCTTCAATATTGCAGCCTGCTATCAGCCTATTACGGAAAAAGTTATAGGTCAATTTACTTAAATTTTCACAAACATCACTGAATAGTGGAAGCTCTTATCTATAAAGTCCAATTCATGTTATAGATGAGAATTAATTTATATTAACTTTTTTGTTTGTTAAAATACTCCCGCCTAACGTTTATGTGGGCTTCTTTTCGCACTGCTAGTAACACATAAACTAATTGATTGATCTAATTTTTGGTTATGCCATCTAAATGAACAGGTTCTGAACCCTTTTAAATAATGTTGTATACTGATGTAATTGGAAGATATTAATCATATTGTTGGTGATGTGAAAAAATGCCCGATTTAGTGCATCCTTACGCATCAAAAGTTTGCTTCTTTCCGCACTGTAGACTAATGGATTACTCACAGACTAATGGATCACTCCAAATTTAGATTATGCCATCGTAAAGAACAGCTTCTGAAACATTAGAAGTAACTTTAATATAGGTGCATATTGATAATTAGATATTTTACGTGGTTCGTAATGATGCACAATTTATTGCGGAAAGAAACCCTACGTCCAGATTTAGATTTTAGAGCACCCATCTACACACAAATTTATGATAATTGTTTTTCACCAGTTGAACTGACATTATTATTATTATCGTACAGTATCTACAGTTAAGTGATTAAAGACGCCCGCCTCAACGCTAAAGAATTGAAAATCGTAGGTATTTCTGTTGGTATGATTCTTTCGATTCCCGTTTCCGATTAATTGTCCTATCACTAGATAGTACATTTGAGTCTCCTATACTACAATGTTAATTTTTCTCCAATATCATAATTTTATTTTGAAATTTCATCATTTTAGTGAAATTTAACTCCAGTTTTAGACAGATGGAGAGTTTATCAACCTCTCTATTATACTTGACACATCATTATTGCCAAATTTACCATCATATACAATCCGGCTGCCTTGATGATAGTCTGCTAAAACTGCTAAACTGCTCGTAATTGTAGCTTGTAGATATCTCTTTTTCTGTTCACGGTACAATTATTATGAATATAGGTATAAATCTATAATTGTTTAAGCCTTAATTATTATAAATATAGGACTTAATTCTAATTTGCTCATAGAGAATATCTCTCATACGTTCCCCCAAATATCTCCCATACGTTCACCAATTCTGGTGAAACCTCACCCGTCATTTGGATACCACGCACACGTTTTTAAGAATAATCATGTTGCCCATTAGCTAATAATCTATTACCAATCATGCAAGGTAAGGAATGCCATTACCATAGTGATGCTGGTAATATTGTCTAATACCTAAACACAATAAATAGATAGATTACAAGGTGTGTACATTGAATAATATGCATAGGGATATAGAAAGAAATATTTCCCATGTTGGTATTTAAAAGATTTCTTGAATTTTCTATTTGTGAAACTAAAGAGGATTTAAGTAATTATTGAAATTTGACACCATTGAGAAACAAATATTATTTCAAGAGTTGGTGAATAACCTATTGACATATATAAGCTGTAGTTAATAACATCTCTGCATAAAAATTAAATAGGCTAATTATTTTATTTACATTTCTGTGAATAGGAAAAGAGATTTCTTTGTACACTTATCAGTTTCAGGCTTTTAGCAGACTTGAGGTTCTGTGGAAGAGATGAGAGTATAGAATTATTTTTTGGAGTCATGAGTGTGTGAGAAGAGATTATGGAATGAGAAGCTAGTTTTAATTAGAAAAATCAATTGTTTGGAAGTGGTTAGGTATCAGCAATGGAGTGCTGACACAAGTCAAATAAGAGTGTTTGTGGAAGAAAAAAATTAGTGGGATGGAAGAGGAAAATGAAGAGGTGATAATGAAGCCTATGAGCCTACCTAACACCAAAATCTAAGACCTCGTAGTTGAAGAGCATAACCCTAGCGCTATCCTCGAAAACTGCAAGTAGCGTTAAACAATAGATGAGTACTGTTTTTAAAATAATTTGTTTGTTAAATAAATATTATTTTCTCAGGAACCTAGTGCTGATGTTAAAGCAATATCAGCAACCGATAACCTGTGAGTTTGTAGAAAATTAAATATTTTTTGTCTTCTGTACTTGGAAAATTTCCAATGAATGTCATTGAAATGACAAAGTCTTCCATGTTTTATTGCTGACCATGAGACATGCCTGAGACAAGCTAGGTTTTCTTATAGTATTTAAAAATTATAATTCTAAGATGTTGAAATGTCCTCATTTAACCAAGTTATCTTTTATGTATTATTAGAAAGATGAATATATATTGAATTTTACTTCTTGTGTCAAGTCAAATATGCTCTTTAAGACCTACAAACTTATAATTTGAGAACAATTACAAATGATGCTTCAAACTGAATGGCCCCCAGGGACTCTATCCTGAAGCAGTCTGTGGTGAATGGAAGAGAAAGGGGGTGGCGTCCCTTGGGCCCGAAACGGTTGTTATTTGGATTATGGATTGTCTTTTTTCATTTTTACCATGTTTATCATTTTTAACGCTACTTGCAGTTTTTGAGGATAGCGCTAGGGATATGCTCTTCAATTACGAGGTTTTAGATTTTGGTGTTAGGTAGGCTCATAGGCTTCATTTACTATCACCTCTTCATTTTCCTCTTCCATCCGTGAGTGTAGCCACTGGTGCTTGTGTCCTTTTTCATCACATTCCTTGGTAAGTGACTGCATTCACAGAGTAGCTTTTCTGCATCCATGAGCATTGTCACCGACGGTGGTAAGTGACTTTGTTCTTGAATCTTTTCCTTTCTGACTGCTTCTTCTATCCCTTGTATTTAATTTCCCTTTGACGTCAGCTATATGGACTTTGGTTCCGAAGCAGACATTAAACTCCCACTAAATTAATTAATCCTACTGAATGGTATCAGTGCATATATAAAAAAAGAATTATCTATTGTTCATTTATATTTATTTCATTACAAATCTCTACTTATTTTCCAGGTATCTATCTAGAATATAGCTATTTTGGTTTTAAATTGAACAGTTGAGTCAAGCAGCAGTTCATCAATTCAAGAAACCGCCTACATTTTCAGTAGCTACAACCCCCTGATATTGAACTGGCACATCAAGGTGAGGAGATATTATCAAAGATTTAGTTCTTGATAATAAAAATTTAGGAGTTTTAATTATTGCTGTTAGATATATTTATTTAATAGGAATTGTTTAGCTATATTATAATTTTAGTACCTCATTTTTACTGCTGTGGATAAATATTTAACTTTATTTATCTACAAATCCTTCTCTCTTAAATTATCAGGGGTATATTTTGTACCTATTTTATAATTTGATTTATTGAATACAATTTTTAAAACTATAACTAAAACAGTGAAAGTGGTCATCTAGAACTGTTACTATTTTGTTACATTATCTTGTGATACTTGCAATAAAATTTACGGATTTTCTCTTAAAGTTATAGCTAGTTAGGTCTGTTGATTTAGCAATCTTCCAAGATTTTATTTCAAGCTTCTTTTGCATAGTTTTTGTAATTAGTAGAATGAAAAGGAATTTATGAAAACCTGCTTTCACTATTCTGATACTTCATGTAGCTACTAAATTTCATAAGTAGAATTTTTATATTCTTATTTGAAGTCAGCAGTGTCAACAACCCTTCTGGTAATAATACCTAATATAATTTTTAGGTATTTTTAGCCAGACATTTTTATTAATTTCTTTTGATGTTAATTGTTGATCCCTTCAAAGATTACTTAGTTGTCTATTATTAATTGAAAGTAAAAGATGGAATTTATTTGTAAGCTTCAATGGGCTCTATCCTGAAGCTGTCTTTGGTGAATGGAAGAGAAAGGGTTGCTGTCCCTTGCGTCCTGAACTGTTGTAATTTGGATTATGTATTGTCTTATTTCATTTTAACCATGTTTATTATTTGTTAACGCTAATTACAGTTTTAGAGGATAGCACTAGGGTTATCCTCTTCAACTACACTGTCTTAGATATTTTTTGTAGGTAGGCTCGTAGGGTTCTGAATTTACGGAGTAGCTAGCTTTTCTGCATCCATGAGCATTGTCACTGATTCTGGTAGGTGACTTTATTTATGGAACAACTTTCATTTGTTAGCTACTGCTTCTTCCAGTCCAATGTACTTAATTCTTTTGACATCAGCGATATGGCCTTATTTCTGAAGCATACATTGAACCCTAACTATAAATAAATATAAATAGTGAGAATTAATTTAGAGACAAAGTACAAATTCAAAGTTCTCTTGCCTCCCTCTCTCTCTCCTCCCCATTCTGTTTACTTTACTGCACCTTCACATTACTCTTCTAAGGACTTTCTCAGCTTCATTCTCCTGGAACACTTTGAAGGAGACTCTACTTTTCTCTCTAATAAAAAACATGCATGAGTAACCAGGCAAATCAGTGATGCATTCAGGGCACACTACCTTGTCACCTAGGCTGCTCTACCCTATGCTATGTGCTATGTTGCACTCTATGTGCTATGTTGCACTTTGTGTACTAAGTGGTGTGCTATGTTGCACACTATGTGGTGTGCTATGTTGTACTCTGTGTGGTGTGCTATGTTGCACTCTATGTGGTGTGCTATGTTGCACTCTATGTGGTGTGCTATGTTGCACTCTATGTGGTGTGCTATGTTGCACTCTATGTGGTGTGCTATGTTGCACTCTATGTGGTGTGCTATGTTGCACTCTATGTGGTGTGCTATGTTGCACTCTATGTGGTGTGCTATGTTGCACTCTATGTGGTGTGCTATGTTGCACTCTATGTGGTGTGCTATGTTGCACTCTATGTGGTGTGCTATGTTACTCTGTTCTTTGCTATATTCTATGTAACTATGTCCTCTTCCCCCACAACAAATCTATGTGTTGTCACGCTGTTTCTATTTTTATCAAGTCATATAAGCAAATTATTCAATAATAATATTTAAAATTATTATTTGAAATAATGATAATCATTTAGCAAAGATATTAAGATAACATCTATGTTTTTTTACTAAGATGATAACCTTGTATTAATATTATCATTATTATATTTATTTGAAATTATTTAAAACATTTAGTATTTCCAGATATTTTTTATTTAGCATTCGATTGTATAGATAGAGCAATTATTTAAAAATCATTGCAACCTTAATTTATTCTTTATCTCTCAATTTCTATAGGAATAATTTATTGAAGCTAGCATCTTTGTAGGGAGATTTATAATTATCGATCAATGATTAAAACATTATCTTATTTATGGCGATTAAATGGTTCAAACATAATTCAATTGCAATTTGGCATAAATTAAATACTATTTGTCTGTCGTCGGACATTCCTCGCGATAATTATGTACCGTAAGTGAAGATAGTAGCTAATGCCTATAATAAGTTTTCACACTAGTGATTTGTATGTTTGGTAGCTAGTGCTTCTTACCACTGTGTGTTTGGTAGCTAGTGCTTCTTACCACTGTGTGTTTGGTAGCTAGTGCTTCTTACCACTGTGTGTTTGGTAGCTAGTGCTTCTTACCACTGTGTGTTTGGTAGCTAGTGCTTCTTACCACTGTGTGTTTGGTAGCTAGTGCTTCTTACCACTGTGTGTTTGGTAGCTAGTGCTTCTTACCACTGTGTGTTTCATAACAGTGTATTTCTCGGTGTTATGATAATTTATCCAAATGACAGTGCCTTCAAACTGGTTTTTTGTTTTTTCTCTTGCATTAATGACCGTGATCACGCCTGGGTGGGTATGGAGCTCACTGACTAGTCACCTGGAACAAGGCTGCCCCCTGGCTGCCCTGCCATTTAAACCAGGCTCTAGTGATCTATGTGATGCACTAGTGATCTATGTAATGCACTGGTGATCTATGTAATGCACTGGTGATCTATGCAGCAAAAGAGGCACTGGTGATCTATTCAGCAAAAGAGGCACTGGTGATCTATTCAGCAAAAGAGGCACTGGTGATCTATTCAGCAAAAGAGGCACTGGCGATCTATGCAGCGAAAGAGGCACTGGTGATCTATGCAGCGAAAGAGGCACTGATGATCTATGCAGCAAAAGAGGCACTGGTGATCTATGCAGCGAAAGAGGCACTAGTGATCTATGCAGCGAAAGAGGCACTAGTGATCTATGCAGCGAAAGAGGCACTGGTGATCTATGCAGCGAAAGAGGCACTGGTGATCTATTCAGCAAAAGAGGCACTGGTGATCTATGCAGCGAAAGAGGCACTAGTGATCTATGCAGCGAAAGAGGCACTGGTGATCTATGCAGCAAAAGAGGCACTGGTGATCTATGCAGCGAAAGAGGCACTGGTGATCTATGCAGCAAAAGAGGCACTGGTGATCTGTATAGCAAATGAGGCACTGGTGATCTATGCAGCAAATGAGGCACTGGTGATCTGTATAGCAAATGAGGCACTGCTGATCTGTATAGGAGAAGAGGCACTGGTGATCTATGCAGCGAAAGAGGCACTGGTGATCTATGCAGCGAAAGAGGCACTGGTGATATATAAAGCAAAAGAGGCACTGGTGATATATAAAGCAAAAGAGGCACTGGTGATCTGTATAGCAAATGAGGCACTGGTGATTTGTATAGCAAATGAGGCACTGGTGATCTGTATAGCAAATGAGGCACTGGTGATCTATATAGCAAAAGAGGCGCTGGTGATCTATATAGCAAAAGAGGCGCTGATGATCTATATAGCAAAAGAGGCGCTGGTGATCTATATAGCCAAAGAGGCACTGGTGATCTATGCAGCGAAAGAGGCACTGGTGATCTATGCAGCGAAAGAGGCACTGGTGATATATAAAGCAAAAGAGGCACTGGTGATATATAAAGCAAAAGAGGCACTGGTGATCTGTATAGCAAATGAGGCACTGGTGATTTGTATAGCAAATGAGGCACTGGTGATCTGTATAGCAAATGAGGCACTGGTGATCTATATAGCAAAAGAGGCGCTGGTGATCTATATAGCAAAAGAGGCGCTGATGATCTATATAGCAAAAGAGGCGCTGGTGATCTATATAGCCAAAGAGGCGCTGGTGATCTATATAGCAAAAGAGGCGCTGGTGATCTATATAGCAAAAGAGGCGCTGGTGATCTATATAGCAATAGAGGCGCTGGTGATCTATATAGCAAAAGAGGCGCTGGTGATCTATATAGCAAAAGAGGCGCTGGTGATCTATATAGCAAAAGAGGCGCTGGTGATCTATATAGCAAAAGAGGCGCTGGTGATCTATATAGCAAAAGAGGCGCTGGTGATCTATATAGCAAAAGAGGCGCTGGTGATCTATATAGCAAAAGAGGCGCTGGTGATCTATATAGCAAAAGTGGCGCTGGTGATCTGTAGGAACTAATAACCTGCACCTTAGCACTATTCATGTTGAAAATCTACCTATACCTACGTTTAAATTATTTTGATATATGACGCGTTTGGTTGAGGGTGGGTCTAAGTCACTTTGTGAAATGGTTCAGAAGAACCATCTAAAGTTTGTATATAACTTTTGTAGGTTTACTGAGGTATAACGGACGATAAATGTACTATTTTACTAATCTTTGTATAAATTATTGAGGAAAAAATAAAGAAATTACAAGGATAACTTATGCATGAAAAACTTCATTTCAAGTTTTGTGGCTTAGGCCATTCTTCCACCAAACGCGTCATATAATCATATGCATTAATTACAATTTTCCTCGTGTCTTTAATAACTTTTATACAGGGTGGCGGAAAAGTAACTTACACTTTTAAATGTTCATTGCACGAAAACCCACTCAACTATCGATATCAAATTGATATGAATTTATAGATAAAATTTCGAAGATTTTGTGCAGTATGTATATATGTAGACAAATTATTTGAGTGTTTTTTGAATAATGCCCTTCAGATGTTCTTCGTTATTGTTCAAACAAGAGCGCATTCTTCACACACTATTTTGCTAAACATTTTCTAACGTGTAGCTATTTCGTTATTTAGTAAATTTCTTCAATTATGTTGAGTTTCAACTTTTTGGGATTTGTAGGCCTATTTTTGTAGGCTTTTGATTTTGAAGATACCCTCAAATGAAGAAGTCAAGAGGGGTTAAATCAGGATAACGAGCAGGCCATTAGATTTCACTGCAATGTGGAATTAAGTGACTTGGAAATGCTTCTCTAAATATGACCATAGTTCCTTTGGCAGGAGTTTTCTTCATCTACATCATACATATTGTGAAATAAACTTCGAGATTTTGTCTATTAATTCATATTTATTTGATATTTTTAGTAGAATTTGTTTTCTTGCAATGAACATTTGAAAGTGTAAAGTTATTTTTCCGCCACCCTGTAGTAACTTTGTGTTAATGTTACCTTAATCCTAATTTGTCGAATGTTGCCTTAGCATATTTGAAAAAAAATTCAATTTATTACTGGTTGTTTCATACGGTGCAAAGTGACGAGCACCGAAATGTACTCTCTGAATTCATCGCCGTAACACAAGACTATCGTCGCATATGTTTCCATCATTTTTTTCACTGTAAGACGTAGTGTAAGTTAAAGTTTCGAGAAATCGGACGCTTCCAAATTTTCGATTATGTGAAAAATGTATAAGTTAGTTCATTTTAATTATTTCTTATATCATCGAAAATGAGAAACTCTGTACTCACCCAAAGATACCTAACCGTTTTTCTATAAGGTTTAGAGGCAAAAACAAATTCTGGTTGATTCTTCAAGACAAATGATATTAAACATTCTTTACAGTTAAATACTATAAATTCATGTATTTACTCTCATAGTTAATTTCTTTTAAAGATAATTTTCATAAAGTATTTATATATTTGTTGTTACTTGTTCTCATAAATTAGTTTGGAGTTGAAATCTCCTAACTCGTCTATTCCCTTAATCTTATCTAGCATTCATAGCAGTACAAAGGCAGGCCACTTCAATAACTGTTTGAACATCTGACAACCGCAGCGACTCCATGTATCGATAGAAGTAAGTCCCTATCGCCTGAATGCTTCACTTAGATGTCCGTTGTTCCGAGTCGTGGGCACCAGTGACGCGGGAATAGAACCCCCCCCCTCCCCTCTCACGCTATCCGCTCCCGATCATCAGCCACCGTGACAGAACTAGCCACCAGCTATTTTAAACCACCTCCATATCTCTTATTATTCTATTAATAAAACTAAGCAACTTGACGTCATTATCAATTCAAGAAATGACTATCATTTAACAGCAAAATATCAAGCTACTGTGATCACATTTTTTTTAGTCTGTGGATCAGTACCAAGTCGAAAGAAATATTCGTCAATACGGTAATTAACTAATTACTTACCGTATAGTATCATAAATTAGGATTGGTTGAAAAAATCATTCATTGTCGATGATCATGGATTATAATCACAGATCGAGAGTTTATAATCATTGATTATAATTTTTCGAATGGTTATTTTTTGTTGCGAGTAAGTAGAGTGTGTCTCTCTATTGTGAACTGACGCATTTCTCTACTCTAATGAAACACTTTCGCACAGCTGATGTGCGCTAGCGATATGCTTCGTAAATTTGCTGTACGAAGTCTATAGTGTGGATAGGGAAAATTTAAACGTTTCGTGTCCCAAAATACACACCTCTGATCAGTGTCCCAAAATACACACCTCTGATCAGTGTCCCAAAATACACACCTCTGATCAGTGTCCCAATACACACCTCTGATCAGTGTCCCAATGCACACGTCTGATCAGTGTCCCAATGCACACGTCTGATCAGTGTCCCAATGCACACGTCTGATCAGTGTCCCAATGCACACGTCTGATCAGTGTCCCAAAATACACACCTCTGATCAGTGTCCCAATACACACCTCTGATCAGTGTCCCAATACACACCTCTGATCAGTGTCCCAATACACACCTCTGATCAGTGTCCCAATACACACCTCTGATCAGTGTCCCAATGCACACGTCTGATCAGTGTCCCAATGCACACGTCTGATCAGTGTCCCAATGCACACCTCTGATCAGTGTCCCAATGCACACGTCTGATCAGTGTCCCAAAATACACACCTCTGATCAGTGTCCCAAAATACACACCTCTGATCAGTGTCCCAAAATACACACCTCTGATCAGTGTCCCAAAATACACACCTCTGATCAGTGTCCCAAAATACACACCTCTGATCAGTGTCCCAATACACACCTCTGATCAGTGTCCCAATACACACCTCTGATCAGTGTCCCAATGCACACGTCTGATCAGTGTCCCAATGCACACGTCTGATCAGTGTCCCAAAATACACACCTCTGATCAGTGTCCCAATACACACCTCTGATCAGTGTCCCAATACACACCTCTGATCAGTGTCCCAATACACACCTCTGATCAGTGTCCCAATACACACCTCTGATCAGTGTCCCAATACACACCTCTGATCAGTGTCCCAATACACACCTCTGATCAGTGTCCCAATGCACACGTCTGATCAGTGTCCCAATGCACACCTCTGATCAGTGTCCCAATGCACACGTCTGATCAGTGTCCCAAAATACACACCTCTGATCAGTGTCCCAAAATACACACCTCTGATCAGTGTCCCAAAATACACACCTCTGATCAGTGTCCCAAAATACACACCTCTGATCAGTGTCCCAAAATACACACCTCTGATCAGTGTCCCAAAATACACACCTCTGATCAGTGTCCCAATACACACCTCTGATCAGTGTCCCAATGCACACGTCTGATCAGTGTCCCAAAATACACACCTCTGATCAGTGTCCCAATGCACACGTCTGATCAGTGTCCCAATACACACCTCTGATCAGTGTCCCAATGCACACGTCTGATCAGTGTCCCAATGCACACGTCTGATCAGTGTCCCAAAATACACACCTCTGATCAGTGTTCCAATACACACCTCTGATCAGTGTCCCAAAACACACCTCTGATCAGTGTCCCAATACACACCTCTGATCAGTGTCCCAATGCACACGTCTGATCAGTGTCCCAATGCACACCTCTGATCAGTGTCCCAATGCACACGTCTGATCAGTGTCCCAAAATACACACCTCTGATCAGTGTCCCAAAATACACACCTCTGATCAGTGTCCCAAAATACACACCTCTGATCAGTGTCCCAAAATACACACGTCTGATCAGTGTCCCAAAATACACACCTCTGATCAGTGTCCCAATGCACACGTCTGATCAGTGTCCCAATGCACACGTCTGATCAGTGTCCCAATGCACACGTCTGATCAGTGTCCCAATGCACACGTCTGATCAGTGTCCCAATGCACACGTCTGACCAGTGTCCCAATGAACACGTCTGACCAGTGTCCCAATGCACACGTCTGACCAGTGTCCCAATGCACACGTCTGACCAGTGTCCCAAAATACACACGTCTGATCAGTGTCCCAAAATACACACGTCTGATCAGTGTCCCACAATACACACGTCTGATCAGTGTCCCAATACACACCTCTGATCAGTGTCCCAATGCACACCTCTGATCAGTGTCCCAATGCACACGTCTGATCAGTGTCCCAAAATACACACCTCTGATCAGTGTCCCAAAATACACACCTCTGATCAGTGTCCCAAAATACACACGTCTGATCAGTGTCCCAAAATACACACCTCTGATCAGTGTCCCAATGCACACGTCTGATCAGTGTCCCAATGCACACGTCTGATCAGTGTCCCAATGCACACGTCTGATCAGTGTCCCAATGCACACGTCTGATCAGTGTCCCAATGCACACGTCTGACCAGTGTCCCAATGCACACGTCTGACCAGTGTCCCAATGCACACGTCTGACCAGTGTCCCAATGCACACGTCTGACCAGTATCCCAAAATACACACCTCTGATCAGTGTCCCAAAATACACACGTCTGATCAGTGTCCCACAATACACACGTCTGATCAGTGTCCCACAATACACACGTCTGATCAGTGTCCCAAAATACACACCTCTGTTCAGTGTCCCAAAATACACACCTCTGTTCAGTGTCCCAAAATACACACCTCTGTTCAGTGTCCCAAAATACACACCTCTGTTCAGTGTCCCAAAATACACACCTCTGATCAGTGTCCCAAAATACACACCTCTGATCAGGGTCCATATACACGTTTGATCAGTGTCCCAACACACACGTCTGATAAGTGTAACAAAGCACACGTCTGATCAGTGTCCCAACACACGTCTGATCAGTGTCCCAAAACACACGTCTTTTTGTGTACAAATTATTTACCTATTATTTAACATTATATTCATGATTTTATTCTTCATATCTCTTTATTCTTCTTATAGTTCATGTTAATTAGTATGCCATTCAAACTTATATACCACACTGTTATCTACAGAGTTTACTGTCTGCTAATTGGTCCATGGGCAATTGCCGAACACTGCCAACTTACCGATTTGCTCCATCGAATTTTGAAATTCGGTATGATATTGCTAATTTTCTATATTTCGCTTATTTTCTATATTTCGCTTATCAACTAATAACATACGTAAATTTAATATCAGGAACCGAAATCTGATTTAAAATCTATGTTTAATTCTTTAATCAAAAAAGAGTTCTATAATCTGTAATTAAATTTACAATGTATTTAACTGTATGGCAATCATAAGCTTTCAATTTACCTGGTCAAATTTCATAATTAACTTCGCAAAATTACTAAAGGTAATGTTTTGGTCGGACTTATTAGTTATCTTTTTATTAGCTCAACTTAAAAAAGTATTCTACCTAATTGTTTGAAATTTGGTGGGACGATTGATCAATATATAGGAACCATTCGATCAGGGTTTGGGAGCGATCGGTCGAAAGTCTAGATCATGAAAAGGTAAATATCAATTGAGGTGGCGGCGAAGGTATGTGTTCGATGAGTGCTTGTTTGAGTTTATCTCTCAATAACGTATTTTTCTCTATCTACAATATCCTAGTCTTCCTGTCTGTATCACATATGTGTTTAAGTGACGTACTGCTCTCCACTGTACATTTTGTCAGTCAATACTTTCGCATGCGGCATGTCTAAGAAGGCCTCTTCATTTCCCTCTTTGTAATATTGTGAAATATTTCTTCACAGTTCACTGCAGTGACTGAGTATGTTCACTGCAGTGACTGGGTATGTGTTCACTGCAGTGACTGGGTATATGTTCACTGCAGTGACTAGGTGTGTGTTCACTGCAGTGACTGGGTATATGTTCACTGCAGTGACTGGGTATATGTTCACTACAGTGACTGGATATGTGTTCACTGCAGTGACTGGGTGTGTGTTCACTGCAGTGACTGGGTATATGTTCACTGCAGTGACTGGGTATGTGTTCACTGCAGTGACTAGGTGTGTGTTCACTGCAGTGACTAGGTGTGTGTTCACTGCAGTGACTGGGTGTGTGTTCACTGCAGTGACTGGGTGTGTGTTCACTGCAGTGACTGGGTATGTGTTCACTGCAGTGACTGGGTGTGTGTTCACTGCAGTGACTGGGTGTGTGTTCACTGCAGTGACTGGGTGTGTGTTCACTGCAGTGACGGGGTATGTGTTCACTGCAGTGACTGGGTATGTGTTCACTGCAGTGACTGGGTATGTGTTCACTGCAGTGACTAGGTGTGTGTTCACTGCAGTGACGGGGTATGTGTTCACTGCAGTGACTGGGTGTGTGTTCACTGCAGTGACTGGGTATGTGTTCACTGCAGTGACTGGGTGTGTATTCACTGCAGTGACTGGGTGTGTGTTCACTGCAGTGAATGGGTGTGTGTTCACTGCAGTGACTGGGTATGTGTTCACTGCAGTGACTGGGTGTGTGTTCACTGCAGTGACTGGGTGTGTGTTCACTGCAGTGACTGGGTATGTGTTCACTGCAGTGACTGGGTGTGTATTCACTGCAGTGACTGGGTGTGTGTTCACTGCAGTGACTTGGCATGTTAACGCAGTGAAGCAAGGCATACCCACCGACTCGCTTCATAGTTTTTCTCTGCCCTGAGGCTGCTGAAGTTCTTTCTACCAGAAACGTACGCTTGAGCTATTGGGAAAGTTATCTGCGTAGCTTATAAGTTATTGGGAAAGTTATCTGCGTAGCTTATAAGTTATTGGGAAAGTTATCTGCGTAGCTTATAAGTTATTGGGAAAGTTATCTGCGTAGCTTATAAGTTATTGGGAAAGTTATCTGCGTAGCTTATAAGTTATTGGGAAAGTTATCTGCGTAGCTTATAAGTTATTGGGAAAGTTATCTGCGTAGCTTATAAGCTATTTGGGAAAGTTATCTGCGTAGCTTATAAGCTATTTGGGAAAGTTATCTGCGTAGCTTATAAGTTATTGGGAAAGTTATCTGCGTAGCTTATAAGTTATTGGGAAAGTTATCTGCGTAGCTTATAAGTTATTGGGAAAGTTATCTACGTAGCTTATAAGTTATTGGGAAAGTTATCTGCGTAGCTTATAAGTTATTGGGAAAGTTATCTGCGTAGCTTATAAGTTATTGGGAAAGTTATCTGCGTAGCTTATAAGCTATTTGGGAAAGTTATCTGCGTAGCTTATAAGCTATTTGGGAAAGTTATCTGCGTAGCTTATAAGTTATTGGGAAAGTTATCTGCGTAGCTTATAAGTTATTGGGAAAGTTATCTGCGTAGCTTATAAGTTATTGGGAAATTTATCTGCGTAGCTTATAAGCTATTTGGGAAAGTTATCTGCGTAGCTTATAAGTTATTTGGGAATGTTATCTGCGTAGCTTATAAGTTATTGGGAAAGTTATCTGCGTAGCTTATAAGTTATTGGGAAACTTATGTGTGTAGCTTATAAGCTATTTGGGAAACTTATGTGTGTAGCTTATAAGCTATTTGGGAAACTTATGTGTGTAGCTTATTAGCTATTTGGGAAACTTATGTGTGTAGCTTATTAGCTATTTGGGAAACTTATGTGTGTAGCTTATTAGCTATTTGGGAAACTTATTTGTGTAGCTTATTAGCTATTTGGGAAACTTATGTGTGTAGCTTATTAGCTATTTGGGAAACTTATGTGTGTAGCTTATTAGCTATTTGGGAAACTTATGTGTGTAGCTTATTAGCTATTTGGGAAACTTATGTGTGTAGCTTATTAGCTATTCGTAAAGTTATTTTTACCCTATTATTTATCTATCAAGACGCACAAATAGTTACCTACACTATTATTTTATCGGTGCACCGACAATTGGGCCCCAAGACAATGGAGCCCAGAAATATTGTGACAGCAGACACAATAAAGAAGTGTTACTTTGTTATTACAGAATCAATAGTCTTCAATTAAGTTGATACAGTAGATTCTTTGTATGGAAGAAAATGCGTACATAATATTTAACTTGTACTTGATTGTTTATTAAGGATTATTTCTTTGTTAACTCTCTTCTAACCTCGAATAGAATAGATATTAATTAGTTTAGTGGGGATTTTAAGTCCGCTCCGGAACCAAAGACTTTATCGCTGACGTCCAAAGGAAATTAAGTACAAGGAACTAGAAAAAGCTGTAAGAAAGGAAATGTGCTTCATGAACAAAGTAGTCTTGGATGCGGAAAAGATACTCTGTGAATACAGTCACCTACCAAGGAATGTAACGAAAATGAACACAGACACCGATAACTGCACTCACGGATGGAAGAGGAAAATGGAGAGGTAATTCTAAATAAAGTCTACCTAACACATAAAAATCTAAGACCTTGTAATTGAAGAGTTACACTCTAGCGCTATCCTCTAAAACTGCAAGTAGCGTTAAAAAAATGATAAACATGGTGGAAATGAAAATAAACAATACATAATCGAAATTACAACAGTTGGTGGCCCAAGGGTGCCATCCCCCTTCACAGACAGCTTTAAGAGAAATACACATCAGCAAAAGGAAAATTTAAAACATAATTTCCAAGAATGTTTATAGTCTTTATACATATAAAACTAAATTTAAGTTAATCTTTGAAACAAATACATCATAACTAAAAACTTTTTCAATTTACATGATCCTCAAATTTTTCATTTAAAATTAGAAATAAATGCTTTCATGTTCTGCAGAGTCGAATGATAAGAAATAGACTTTAATAATATGGTTTATTGGAAACTTTATTGTAGTCAGGTAGCGATTGTTAAAATAACCTGATTTTCTTCCAAAAACTGTATTTTTCTCGAAAAAACAATATTCTTGGGGTTGTCTTTGGCTCTATCCTGGGCCCAGTTGTCGGTTCACGTTTTCTATCTACCTAAACGGTCAAATTGTCACCCTATTATTTATCTATTAATACGGACTAAAGTCGAACCAGAAATTAAGTTTCGAATAGAAATCTAATTGCAGGTTAAAATTAGTGGTGACTTTTGTATTTCTTTCTTTGAAATAAAGTTCTCTATGTGCATTTAATTTTATTCAGTGTTTCTGTGGTTGAAGTCCGAAGTTAGTAAGTGTACCGCAGTATTAAATTATCGACTCACAAATTACAATTACCATCGTAGTTTTAAATATTAAAATATGGGTACATTTGTAAATATGGGCAATGGGTAATGCATACAAAATTTGATTTTAGTTTCAGCTTATACTTGAAGTTAATTTAAAGGAGAATCAAACGGGACCCAAATTTTGGCCCACTGTAGCAGCAGAACTTTATTATCGAATATACATTGAAGTTCAAAATAAATAAAATTTATCCATATTTAAATTCGAAACAATTGCTTGATCCGTCTTTTTTTTCGTTTATCCCTTAGGCCTTGACTTAACATAATATATTCTCATTTTTTTTTACCTTTCTAATTAATCGAAAGTTGTAACGTAATCACCAAAAGCACCGTTTCCTAATCATTTATATTTAAAGTTAAACGGTATTATGCGATGGAATTGTTGACTAATCATTTGTGTAACTTTCCATCGGTGGTACTTTCCGTGATGGAAATTTCCGCGGGGTGTTAACACAGAACTGGTGTATATATATTCACCGCTGTCGATATTTTTAACCTGAATTAAATTGTCTGATAATATATACACCTCATTTATACCACTGTTTTTATCAGAAAGACGAGTTTAATAGGTACAAAAACAGCTACTGGCTCCTCTCGCTATCGTGGTACACGGGATACAGACGCAATAAACTAAAACTTGGAATTTTGCTGACGTCAATCGGGCAAGATTGCGATTCTTACTTACTCAACCTGTTAGTAATTAGCGAGTGATTCAAATTTCGACGTTCGGTTAAGGAAAAATTCTAGTGTAAATTGCGACCCTTCAACCTCACAACATTTCTCAAGAAGTGGCTAAATCCTGCCGAACAGAATCTATATTAAAATGTAGAGTATCAGAAGAAGCTCGATGCATGTTATGTCTATTTTTTTTTGAGTGTTTTGGAGCGATTTTTTATTAGTACTTCTGTAATTGGTGGCCGAAGTTAGTTTGTGTGCCGCAATTTACCTGCTTAACCCCATTTCTGTGAACTCGGTAATACATTAGTTTGGTGCACTGCAACAGAGAGTGCATTAGTTTGGTGCACTGCACCATAGTACATTGGTTTGGAGCACTGCACCAGAGTGTTTGTTTCGCTTGAATCCGCTTGATCAGTCATAGGTTTTGTCCACTCCCCCTCAATGCTTCAGTGACTCGCCAGACCACTTGCTATTGAGTCTTAGCAGTCACTGTGACTCACCAGTCAGTCACTGTGACTCACCAGTCAGTCACTGTGACTCACTACACAGTCACTGTGACTTACCAGTCAGTCACTGTGACTCACTACACAGTCACTTTGACTCACTACACAGTCACTTTGACTCACTACACAGTCACTTTGACTCACTACACAGTCACTTTGACTCACTACACAGTCACTTTGACTCACTACACAGTCACTGTGATTCACCAGTCAGTCTCTGTCACTCACCAGTCAGTCTCTGTCACTCACCAGTCAGTCTCTGTCACTCACCAGTCAGTCTCTGTCACTCACCAGTCAGTCTCTGTCACTCACTACTCAGTCTCTGTCACTCACCAGTCAGTCTCTGTCACTCACTACTCAGTCTCTGTCACTCAGTCTCTGTCACTCACTACTCGGTCTCTGTCACTCACTACTCGGTCTCTGTCACTCACTACTCAGTCACTGTCACTCACTACTCAGTCACTGTCACTCACTACTCAGTCACTGTCACTCACTACTCAGTCACTGTCACTCACTACTCAGTCACTGTCACTCACTACTCAGTCACTGTCACTCACTACTCAGTCACTGTTACTCACTACTCAGTCACTGTTACTCACTACTCAGTCATTGTTACTCACTACTCAGTCATTGTTACTCACTACTCAGTCATTGTTACTCACTACTCAGTCATTGTTACTCACTACTCAGTCACTGTGATCATTGTTGTTTCATTAACTAATATTTATATAATTCATATCTTTACCTTCTTATAATGCTAGTAATGTTACTCTATACCTCATAAGGGTTACTGATAGCTCACCATTCAATGGTACTATCACATTGCATCGTTATAGCCAAACAAGACAATTGTAGAGTGATGAACTCTGGTAATTTGGTATATGGTGGGCAAAATAAGCCTTATGAAGCTAAGCATAAGCACTAAAATTGTCTGTGATGATCAGTTAAGACTAAACATTTATCCAATTGATTATGATTATTCGTCTAATCTCTTACAAGAAGCATGTCAATTGTTGGTATATCAAATTTTAATTCATTAAGAATTTAATAAAATAAATAATTTATACACTAGATTTAATATGGTAAAAACATGTCGAAAGTATTATGCATAAATATATAAAGAATTCATTGGAGATAAGAGTATGAAGTAACTAATCGACAAAAAAAAGCACATAATAATTTACATAAAAGTAGATAACATGAGCTAAGTAATGTATTGAAACTATTACAAATCTATGAATAACAAAGATAAGACGTATAGGAAATGACTAAATATTAAAATATTAAATGATAGACAATGTAACTAAAAAATGATTGAAAATATGAACTAAATAATATATCTGAAAAGTAATTAAACTGTTACAAATCCATTGAAAACAAATTTAGGACAAGTAATATAAATTGAAAATAAGAATATTATTCATTTAAGTGAATAGGTATCAGATTAGCTACAAAAAAAATTAAAACAAATGCGAACACTTAATATATTATCAGAAAAATGACCAAACTATTTTCAATCTATAAATAACAAAATTGAAGAAAATCGGCAAAAAATAGAGTAATGAAAAGAGTATAATAAATGAGAGGAAACTAGATAAGCTTGAGTTAATGCTTGAGTAAAAGCGTATAGGTTTTCCTGTGCCTACTGAACAGAGAGCGTGTGCTCGAACTAACAACTTACACATCGCTGGCGATGGCATTGCCTATGGTACGCCAGCCGTGAAAGAATAAACGCCTTCCCCACTGGGACAAATCTCCCCCGGAAGACTGTTCTTAGGACTGATCGTATCCGTATCTCCAGTTAGAATCCTTGAAACTTTTTGCTGGAATTAATTCAATAACTGCACAACATGATACCGCTCGTTGATTTAAATAACGTCATAACTTAAATATTGCTCAACTCATTAATTACAGTAACGTCATAATTCAAAATATCGTTCGTTAATTTCAATAACGTCATAATTCGCAATATCATTCGTTAATTACAATAACGGAATATCTCAAAGCTGGTCATTATGCGTCAGAGTTAGTAAAAATTCTAAAATTTTGAACCGTTTTCAATTTTTAAAAGTATTTTCCTAATTTGCCCATTCAATAATCTACGAATCCTTTTACTTATACATAGCATTAAATCAAAAAGCAACCCAAAAAAATTCTAAAAGTTCTGATAGAAATTACTAATGTCAATATAATGCAGTAACAGTGTTCATTCTAAACGCTTTAGTTCACAGCAATATAGATGTTGTAATTGCGAAGTACATTAAAGTCTTCATGCTCTATTTTGCACTGTGTGTATCATGAGTTTTTAAAAGTTTTTGTATGACAGTCTTGCAATGATGTAGCGGCTATCCAGTGGCCTGTTTTTATCACACTACTAGAATTCTAATCTGATATAAATACTAAATTGAATAATATTTAATGGGGTTGAATATGCATGACAAAAACTAGTCCCATTTGAAATCTAAGATTTCAAATGAACTTAACATATTTATATTGTTCTTTAATTGATAAGAAATAGTTGAATAAATATTAAATCTTAAGTTGAATATTACGAACTAGGTAACTTGCAATAATTATGTAATGGTCAACTTATTTGCGCTGCAGTTATATGTATTCCGGAAGCTGGGATTTTTGATGGCAATTTTAGTGAATAATGAACCGAAACCCAAAATGTTTCCTTAAGGGGATCGTTCCGGGTTTTTGGGATGTACCACTAATAATTGTCCGATTGAGCTGAGATTTTAACATAAGGTGTAAAGTGAAAAAAAATCATATGCTCTCTTTTGAGATTTTTTCATTTTGGGGCCCCCCTCCCCCGTGGGGGTCGAAAAACCTTCTTTTTCGACCCCCCCCGGGAAACTATAGAACGGCTTGGGGGTTGGTGCTACAGAAAAATTTATTGAAGCTAATATGTTCTCTACTACTATCCTAAGGTCGTCTAGAAGCCCTTTTTTTGAATTTCGATCTGAAAAATTTTTTATTTGAAAAAAAAAAAAAAAAATCATTTTTTTTTTTTTTTTTTTTTTTTTTTTCAAAAAATAAATTGTTTATAGAAAACTTAAGAGGAAAAGGGCTTCTAGACGACCTTAGGAATTTCGGTCTGAACATATTAGCTCTTATACATTTTTCTGTAGCACCAACCCCCAAAACGTTCTATACTTTTGAACGTGGAGAATTTGAGAAAAATGGTACCTAGATAATGGAGGAAGAAAAAAAGTTTTCAATTTTTTTTTTTTTTTTAATTTTTTTTTTTTTTTTTTAATTTAAAAAATAATATATATGCTTTTCGGGGGTCAACCCAGGCAGCGACGAAGCCTTCAACCATAAATGGGAGGCAAAAAAACAACAGAAACAACACAAAAACAACCTCCAAAACAACCTCAAAACAACCTAACCCCCAAACTGAGAAGCGTGTTTGACACACTTACAAACGTGCTAGGTGAATGAAATTTTTTGTGAGTTTTCTTTGGTAGATTTGCAGGGTAACTAAATTAAAAAAAAAACGAAAGAAATGTCAAAAAGACCGGAACGATTCCCTTAAAGAGTTTTGTTATATAATATTAATTAAATGCTAAATAAATCAATAAGACTTTGACAAGTGAATGTATAAGAGGGGACTCGCGTTTTTGGAGATAATTTGTGAGATCCGGGAGAAGGTTTTCATTATTTCTCAAATATGAAAATAAATGATCCGTCAGTAATCGGGTTATTATCATGAACTATAATCAAATTCATTATGAAATAATATATTGATGATTTAATTATTTTCACAAATGATTATTATTAAGAAATATTAAAAGCTACTAGTCTTGGAGCAATGGACTAATTAATTATCGGGTGCCTATTTTTCCTAACATATTATTAAAAGACATAAATTTTCGAATGGAAATTATATAATTATTTAGGTTCATGACTATCAAAATATAAAGGTCAATAAGAAAACGTGCATGAAAATACAGTTTATTAAGTCCCGGCGCCATGAAAAAGGTTTGTAAAATTTCTGGAACGGATGAACGTCGATTTCGCCAAGAAAAGCAATTTCTGTCGGCCAAAGTGGTGGAATGGGGAAAAGCCCAAAGTTTTCCTAATAATTCTGTGACTAGTTATTACAATTGACTGGCATAAACGACTGAATCTCAACGTTTCGAGGATGAAGGCCTTCTTCGTAATGAAACAAGCCGAAATTATTGACATGATCGAAATATTCCACAGCATTTGACTTTGAGGCGTGAAAAAGAAGTGTGCAAGAACGTGAGCTAGCTGCTGATTCAATGATTGACGAAGAATTTGACGCTTCCATCGATGTCGAAGTTTAAGGAAACTGATTCCCTGGCTCGCCATTTAGTTTTCACTATAACTTGATTTACGAAAGAAATTTTTGTTCCGATTTCGCCATAGAGTTTATTAGATCGAAAACGATGTAATAGTGCTTTTTGATGATTTCAATTTACCAAAATGCTCTACCTTTTTCACTGCGCCGGGTCTTAAATAAACGCTAAATGTTCAGTAAAGATATTGTGCCATTATTTAGATAAGTATAATACCTATCACTACTAATTATATTAGTTAAATACAATAAGTGTTTAACCTTCTACCTAAAAAATATCATACTGTACTGATCACTGAAATGGAGTCGAATACCTTAGCCGAATAATTGTAGTTTTATTGTGTACGTATTGGTACACATTTCTACCACTGTTAATATTTTAAACCCGAATTAAAATGTGACCACGTTTACTACAATCATACAAGTTTTTATCATACAGACAGATCAATAGGTACAAACAGAGATACTCGGCTTCTCTCTCTAACGTGGGGCCTGTGATACAGAAGCAATAACTTGAAAAACTATTATTTTTTGGAAACGTCAATTAGGCTAGACTGCGTTTTGAGTATTCGTAGTCATAGGGTTAATTCGTGAGAAATGAATAAAATTTATACTCTGGAATAGGGATGGGACGATACCAAAATTTTCAGATGCCATGCCGATACTGATACCTAGATTCTAACCGATACCCTGCCGAGACCGATACTTTGATTATTTATACTAGATTAATAATTTTGAAAATTAGGATTACCTATCTATATGAAATAATTGTTACATCAATTTAAAATAAAATTTTCATTGTTAAAGATAAATAATAGATAATAATTTTTAATACTTCGATCTTTGCTGATACTGATACAGAGTACCGATACCAGGAAAATTGCCGATACCCGATATATGCTGATATCGATTCTTCGTCCCATCCCTATTGCGGAACTTTTCTATATTTAGAAATATTAATGTAATAAAACCTACATTTATGAAAAACAATGCAAACATTCGGTGAACATAAAATGATGACTACAATCATTAGATTCTGTATGTTCATGACTAATGTATGCTGAGCAAAACGAACTCATTGCACTATAGCTGTTGTCTTACGACCTCAGGCAACTCCATAGCAATATAGCGAATTATTCTCCCTGTTCTTGAATTAGTTGCTCGTGGTGTCGGAACCTGTTTTGACTGATGGCCTAAGACTGTTGCCATGGTTGACTGGACTGAAGTTAGTATTCCTGTTTTTGGAAAATTTGCTCTTGTTTTGATAGAAAGTTTCACTTCAGAACCCTGATCGTTGAGGAAATTCAGTCTTGTCAATGCTGTATTTGGGTATTTCTGTAGGGGTGTTAGTACAATTCGTCGCCGGAAAATTCTTCCCAGATTGAAAATAAAGGAAATAAAGAAAATCACAAATAAAACTAGTAAATATAAAATTATATTTATTATAATTTTATTTTTCACTGAGCTAGACATGAACGCAAATATAAAAAATATATCTAATGCTCATGTATGACAGGTAGAAAAAAAACTATTCATATACAAAATCACTAAAGAAAAGAAAATTCTTTAATGACGGTAATTTTAAAACAGGAAAATATCAACAAATCGTGTTAAAAATTGCAAGCTTTAGGCAACAATATTTCAGAATTGAGATATAAAAAATTAAAGACATTTATCAAAATTTTATATGTGAGCAATGTTATTCAAAAAAAGATATTTTATGATTTGTATCGCAATTGCTGATCACATTTAAGATGTATGTTGAATGACGAATGGAATGATTGTACTGTATTTTTCGATAAAAATATAATTATAATAAAAATATAATTACATATTGCTAGGTATATAGTAATTTAATTTGTAACTCTCAATAAATTATAAGGTAAATGTGCAATGGTGCATTATTTTTATATTATAAATTATATCTTATTTATTTTCAATCGGCAACGAATTGTCCGGACACCTTTCATTTTGGTAGAGGCGAAACGAATTCTAGGCGCAGACATAAATAAGATATATCAGAAGGAAAAACTGCAATCTTTTAGATATTCTGTGATTTTTTTGAGATTCATCATTAACATAGCCATAACTCGGGTTCTTATTTGAAAAAAATGATTAATTTCAGTTCTAAATAACTTAGGTAGAATTTCATATCAACATTTCATCCTGAAATGGGGTCATAACTCACCCCAAGAACTTGAAACGTAATAACTAGTAAAACAAAACGGTAATTTTACTGGAACTTCCTTCCAATGTTTTAAACTTCAATTAGTAGGAAAATGATAGTAGCTATAACAAAAAATTATGCCGTATTTAACACGTTGACTATATGTATATGTATTGGTACAAATTTGTTCTAATATGTACATTACTGATAGACAAGGTGGTACAAACACATACCACTATTATTATTTCAAACTAAGAATTAAATTGCGTCTACGTGAACATTATAAATAGGTACTAAAAAGCTACACAGCTCCTATCGCTATGGTGGAACATGTGATACAGAATTAATTAATTTTGAATTTTTGTAACGTCAGTCTGGTAAGACTGCTTTTTGACCATACGTAGTCATTGTGTTGAGAATTATTGCAACATTTCATGGTCTGGGGTCATTTCTGACTCCATTTCGGGTCCAGGAAGGTTGAAAGATTAATAAATCAATAAGACTGACTTTGACTAGTAAAAATATAATAAAAACTGACTCTAGTTTTCGGAGGTAATTTGCGTGAAGATCCGGGAGAAGATTTTTATTATCTCTTTAATATGAAAATAAATGAGCTGTCAGTAATTGGGATATAATAATAAACGAAATGAAATATTTAATTGTTTTTAAAGTGTTTTCAAATTGTTTAATGATAAATGAATGAATATTACAAAGGATTGTGGATTAATTATCAGAGGCCTATTTTTTCTCATCTATTACTGTACAAAAAATATTCAAATAATTATTATATGACTGCCTAAATACATTAGTTGGGTTGGCTAGGCAAAACTAATCTACTCAATGTACAAGGATGCAATTTATTTAAGAATAAAAACATTGTATACAAAGTCATCAATTTAATACAAACACATTAAAAATAGAATATTGGTATTCAAGGCCCTGGTGAGCTCAAAAAGGCTCTAAGGGCTGCCTATATATTAAGGGAACATTTTAATAATAAAAATAAATCAACAGTGATACAAATGCTACTTCATATAAAGAAGAAGAAAAGAACTACGAAAGTACTAAATGTCAACATAGTTTATAATAATATTAATTTGAAAAAGTTTAGAAGAAAGTAAGAAACGGATAATTGGTTCATACAGTATTTCAATCATAAAAAGCGTATGCTTTCTGCCATTTAGACAGAATTCGAATTTAACTTGAATAATCTAGATTATCTGCATACGTAGACGTTAACAATCGAAAATTCGAGATTGTATGATGCTATTTGCAGTCAGTCGTAGACTTCTAGATTCAAAAATATTCTCTGTCTGGCAATAGAATATATTTTTTGTATAATGAATGTTCTTGTGTTTTGAGAAACCTATCAATTATGCTGTGAATGAAGGGAACTATAGTTTGTGTATAATTTCATAAAATCTATTTCATATTTATTATTCACATTGCAAAATAATAGACCATTTATTTTTTTCTTCGCAGACAATTGAATTCATACAGCGTCACTAAATCCGAAGGATCTTCTTCGTTTCGCGCGACTCTGGTATGGAGCGGCTCGCTGCTCCATCCCACTTTCATGACTCCACCGCAAACTCCTCTCAACACACCGGCTCCTGGAGCTCCACTCTCCCCCACCACTCCTCCGCTTCTCGAACACAGTACAATCACCTCCAGTACCACAGAGGAGCCAGTAATGCTGCACCAGTGCAACAAGTACCTCCACCTCAAGCCTCTCCCTCCAATTTCCCCCCACCTTACAACCACCACAGAGGAGCCGTTCATCAGGCACCTCCTAGTCATGTGAGGAGTAGAAGCACTAGTGGCAGAGAACTCCTCAGCAGTTTAGAATCCTCTAACCCTAACTGGAGAGGTGGGCCTTCGCAGTTGCAGCTATCCGTCGCTGCACCCAGTTTGCACAACATCGCCTATAACAACAACAGTGGCAACCTGTCTGCTTCGTACAACAGCAGTCTGGACAACAGTTTCGGCAGCAGCAGCACAGCTCTCAACACTAGCTTTGGCGGAGCACCTAACAGTCTGTCCATGCTTAACAATATGGAGAATGTGAAGAAACAAGTGAAGCGAATGCCGTGAGTTTAAGAACTTATTTTCTTCTCAAATTCTCATAACTTTAGTATCCAGCTAACTCCCTCTATTGTTGAATTTTCTCACAGAAATTAAAAATATTATTTAGTGTTTCTAAACTAATTCACTGCTAATTGGTTACCCTTTTTCAGCTGGTTTCACGGCAACATCAGTCGGGAGGAGGCCGAAAACCTCTTGCAGCCAAGAGAAAATGGCCTCTTCTTAGTGAGAGAGAGCACCAACTTCCCTGGTGACTTTACACTCTGCGTCTGCTTCCAAGATAAGGTCAGTCTAAAAATTACACTGTCTGCATCACCTATAGTTTTCTTAGAAAGAAAGAGAATTTCCTACTGTACCAACTTATCTCTCTAAAAATGTGATAGCTATATTAATTTGTTGATTTTTCAAAATTGTTGCCAAATATTTTTTGAATATTATAATATTTTAGTGATTTTGCAATTTTTTCTTCAAATTTTAGTTATCGGATATTTTTCCATTCTATCTCTTAGAACAGAGTTTGTTACATACCATTTCCTACCCTCTATTTTGCTGACCAAATTTTTGTTTCAGGTTGAGCACTACAGAGTGCTGTCCAGTGACAAAATGCACCAGAAGTACACCATAGACAATGAGGAATATTTCGATTCTCTAGACAGACTGATTGAGGTGAGATAAGGAACTTAAAGTGGCATGTTTTTCGCTTCATTTCCTCTGCTAACATTTCACATATTTATTATATATTAAAGTAAAGTAACTTAATTAGATTGCTGAAGTGAAGGGTGAGATGGATCATTGTACTAAGAATAACTTTTGGTACTTTAAAGGTTCACTGCACTTTTCGATATTATTGGAGTAAATTCTTGCTATAGAGAATATGTTAGACTACAGCTAATTGATGCGATGACTGTCCGTGTGATGGCGCTGTCGCTTTGCATTCATTGGTTATCATTTTTAATTCCCATCAGGGGCTCTATCCTGAAACTGTCTGTGGTGAATGGAAGAGAAGGGGAAGTGGCGTCCCTTGGGCCCCGAACTGTTGTAATTTGGATTATGGATTGTCTTTTTTCATTTTTACCATGTTTATCATTTTTTAATGCTATTTGCAGTTTTGGAGGATAGTTATGCTCTTCAATTAGGTACGAGGTCTTAGATTTTTGTGTTAGGTAGACTCGTAGGCTTCATTTACTATCACCTCTTCATTTTCCTCTTCCATCTGTGAGTGCATTCACTGGTGATTGTGCTCCTTTACGTCACATTCCTTGGTAAGGGACTTCATTCACGGGGTAGCTTTTCTGCATCCATGGATATTATCACCGACTGGTGGTAGGTGACTTTGTTCAAGGAGCCACTTTCCTTTTTGACTGCTGTTTTCAGTCCCTTGTATTTAATTTCCTTTTGACGTCATTGATATGGCCTTTTGTTCCGAAGCAAACTTTAAACCCCTACTAAATTAATTATCATTTATAATTTAATGATAATTAATTTAGTAGGAATTAATTAATTATCTCTGAAATTGCTCTGGAAATTTCAGTTGAAATTGTTCTATTAGACTTTTTTCCATTCATTTCTAAGTTTTTTTTTTCTGTTTCAGCACTACGAGAAAGATGCAGACGGTCTGTGTACACACCTCGTGAGGTCCCTCCCAATCCCCCTAACCACAGACAGTTTCCACGATAAGGAGAAGCAGTTCAAAGACAATGGTTGGGTCATGAACAGAAATGACCTGAAGGTGTGTTGCATTGGGGCAAATAGCAGGCAATTTGACCAGTTTGTGTAACCTTGTGGTCAATATGACCTGTTTGTGTAACCTTGTGGTCAAATTGACCTGTTTGTGTAACCTTGTGGTCAATTTGACCAGTTTGTGTATCCTTGTGGTCAATATGACCTGTTTGTGTAACCTTGTGGTCAATATGACCTGTTTGTGTAACCTTGTGGTCAATATGACCTGTTTGTGTAACCTTGTGGTCAATATGACCTGTTTGTGTAACCTTGTGGTCAATATGACCTGTTTGTGTAACCTTGTGGTCAATATGACCTGTTTGTGTAACCTTGTGGTCAATATGACCTGTTTCTATGGACACTAGGACTTTTCTCCGCAGGACCAAACCCGCCTGGACTTTTCCCACTGCGAATAAAATACTAGTATTTTGGGCTATTAATTATAATTTCGATTAAAAAAGCATTCATCAATAGAAGACACATTTTATTAACAGACTTACACAGTGATGCAGTCTTATTTTTAGCTTTGATTTCCGTATGTGTCCAAATTGGTCGTTTATATTTTAAGACTGTACCTTCGTAAATATGCATATAATTAAGATATGCTACAAAGTTCAAACAATAGGCATTGCATTACTAATGCATTGCCAAATGTGGCAATTTAGTCTATGCAGCTACGATTAATTCAGTTTTTCCCAGCTCTAAAGTTATACATATCGTGAATTTATTGTTTTCTTTGCCAGCTATTATAACAAATGGTGTTCTATTTACTTCTCGTTCAAATATATACTTCTAATTGTAGTTTATTAATTTGACAATTAATATATTACAGAATTAATTTTATTACACTCAATATTGGCTTCTTTTTATAGTGTTTTTTTTTCTATTATGCATATTTAATATTTATACCTTAAAGAACATACAATGGTTTATCCATTATTATGAAAATACTTAAGGTAAACTCAGCTGGAAATCTTTAAATCCAGACATTTCAAGTTGTCAGATTTGAGTAGGAATTAGATACC
Source organism: Caprella mutica (assembly GCA_947561585.1). Classification (NCBI taxonomy): domain Eukaryota; kingdom Metazoa; phylum Arthropoda; class Malacostraca; order Amphipoda; family Caprellidae; genus Caprella; species Caprella mutica. The sequence continues at coordinate 116,940 of CANNZV010000654.1, forward strand.
TATAAAGTCGTACATTTCCTCTAAAAATCTCCTATGAAAACTAATTATCGAAAGAGTAATTACAAGACGGGTTGGTAAGTGTACAATTTCCATGCAACAGTGTTTAAAAAATGGGTTAGTTGCGACGGCAGACTTTCCATTTAGCATTTTATTTCTAGTTTTTTTTTTTCAAAAACTAATTAAATTGTTAAATTAAAAAAAATTATGGGGAAAAGTGTGGCGGGGAATAATCCGTTTCCCGTTTCTATGACCTCGTCAAGTATTGGTTCCTTCATAAATCAGAGCCACTTCATATCTCTGGTAAACTACATTTTTGAGGTATAATTATGACGCAATTCTTGCTATTTCATCTTCTATAATTTAAACACACAGAACTAGCTATTTCATAACTCAAGTGACTCTTATAATTCAGGTCCTTCATCAGCTACTCGGATGCTTCAGAACTCAATACCTTTTGCTTTAAAGTCACGTGATAATAATAAGGTTATTGTTTCAGATCGGAGACAGTATCGGCAAAGGAGAGTTTGGTGACGTGATGCTGGGTGATTTTCTCAAAAAGAAGGTGGCTGTTAAGAGACTCAAAGACAGCAGCAAAGCAGCGCAGAAACTGCTTGATGAGGCATCACTAATGACGTTAGTGGGGTAGAGAGAGTAGTCATAGGGCAAGTTCTTAATTATCGGTCAGTTCCACATTTTCGGAAACGTGTGAAAAAAACGATATAATAATAATTATTTAATTTTTATTGGTATCCATGTTACCATTAAAAATTAAATAATTATTATTATATATATTGTTTTTTTCTCACGTGTCCGAAAATAGGGAACTGACCGATAATTAAGAACTTACCCCCAAGCACTTTTATTAGATCACTGACTGGAAGGGGTAACTAGGGCAAGTTGCCAATTATAGGACAGTTCCGATCATATGAGAAAATAATTTAAATTGGTAGCTATCGATGATAGCTAATTCTTTTCCTTTTTTATTGTTCTTACATAGCTATAGCTAGCAATGTAGGAATAAAGTGGATTTGTCCAATAATTCCTAACTTAGCCCTAGTAGTAAATAACACATTATTAACTCTATTCTTAACTCGCTAATGTTAGATGGAATCTTTACTAAGATATGTATTAATATATCTTCAATCTGTTTTTTAGAAGAATTATATGGAATGCCGTTTTTAGTAAGAATAATGTGACCATTCTTAGCGTCAGATCAGTACACGTGTTAGTCATTTAATTTACTGTTGCCTTTAAAAACAATTACTGTTTGTTCCTGACAGGAGTCTGCGTCACAGCAACCTGGTGGAACTCATTGGTCTGGTGTTTGAGGAGAACAGCATCCTCCTGGTGACTGAGTACATGAGCAAAGGAAGTCTGGTGGATTACCTGAGAAGTAGAGGGAGATTGCATGTCACCAAACAGGACCAGATTAAGTTTGCCTGGTGAGAGGATTTTATTTTACGTAGCCACCAGGTGGCTACACGAAATGATACCTTGAATATTTTTTGCATCCATGAGCATAGTCACATAGCTACTGGTAGTAGGTTACTTTGATCATGAAGTAAAGCTGCTCCAACGGCATTGATAGGGGACATTGTTCAAGGAGCCAATTTAGTATCCGGCTGTTTTTTCCGGTCCCTTGTATTCAATTTCCTTAAGCATTATGACCTTTAGCTATTTCCGAAGCAAATGTTAAACCCCCTACTTAATTAATCCCTACATCAGTGTTTCATTGAGCTAAAGGTAAGGCGGAACTGTTAGAATTTGTCTTACTTAGCCTAACTAGTTGTTTGTTCTTCTCCTGCTTCAATACTCTAATTTATTTCTCTCTTTTTTTCTAGCGACACTGCGGCAGGCATGGAGTACCTAGAGAGCAGAGTTGTCTTCCACAGGGACCTGGCGGCAAGAAATGTCCTCATCAGTAACGAATGTGTAGCTAAAGTCTGCGACTTTGGATTGGCAGCCAATGCTACAGGTAGGTGATGAAAAGCTACAGGTAGGTGATGAAAAGCTACAGGTAGGTGATGCAAAGCTACAGGTAGGTGATGAAAAGCTACAGGTAGGTGATGCAAAGCTACAGGTAGGTGATGTAAAGCTACAGGTAGGTGATGAAAAGCTACAGGTAGCTAGGTGATGAAAAGCTACAGGTAGGTGATGAAAAGCTACAGGTAGCTAGGTGATGAAAAGCTACAGGTAGGTGATGCAAAGCTACAGGTAGCTAGGTGATGAAAAGCTACAGGTAGCTAGGTGATGAAAAGCTACAGGTAGGTGATGCAAAGCTACAGGTAGGTGATGAAAAGCTACAGGTAGGTGATGTAAAGCTACAGGTAGGTGATGTAAAGCTACAGGTAGGTGATGAAAAGCTACAGGTAGGTGATGCAAAGCTACAGGTAGGTGATGTAAAGCTACAGGTAGGTGATGCAAAGCTACTGGTAGGTGATGAAAAGCTACAGGTAGCTAGGTGATGAAAAGCTACAGGTAGCTAGGTGATGAAAAGCTACAGGTAGCTAGGTGATGAAAAGCTACATGTAGGTGATGTAAAGCTACAGGTAGGTGATGCAAAGCTACAGGTAGGTGATGCAAAGCTACAGGTAGGTGATGCAAAGCTACAGGTAGGTGATGCAAAGCTACAGGTAGGTGATGCAAAGCTACAGGTAGGTGATGCAAAGCTACAGGTAGGTGATGCAATGCTACAGGTAGGTGATGCAAAGCTACAGGTAGGTGATGCAAAGCTACAGGTAGGTGATGCAAAGCTACAGGTAGGTGATGCAAAGCAACAGGTAGGTGATGCAAAGCTACAGGTAGGTGATGCAAAGCTACAGGTAGGTGATGCAAAGCTACAGGTAGGTGATGCAAAGCAACAGGTAGGTGATGCAAAGCTACAGGTAGGTGATGCAAAGCTACAGGTAGGTGATGCAAAGCTACAGGTAGGTGATGCAAAGCTACAGGTAGGTGATGCAAAGCTACAGGTAGGTGATGTAAAGCTACAGGTAGGTGATGTAAAGCTACAGGTAGGTGATGCAAAGCTACAGGTAGGTGATGCAAAGCTACAGGTAGGTGATGCAAAGCTACAGGTAGGTGATGCAATGCTACAGGTAGGTGATGCAATGCTACAGGTAGGTGATGCAAAGCTACAGGTAGGTGATGCAAAGCTACAGGTAGGTGATGCAAAGCTACAGGTAGGTGATGCAAAGCTACAGGTAGGTGATGCAAAGCTACAGGTAGGTGATGCAAAGCTACAGGCAGGTGATGTAAAGCTACAGGTAGGTGATGCAAAGCTACAGGTAGGTGATGCAAAGCTACAGGTAGGTGATGCAAAGCTACAGGCAGGTGATGTAAAGCTACAGGTAGGTGATGCAAAGCTACAGGTAGGTGATGCAAAGCTACAGGTAGGTGATGCAAAGCTACAGGTAGGTGATGCAAAGCTACAGGTAGGTGATGCAAAGCTACAGGCAGGTGATGCAAAGCTACAGGTAGGTGATGCAAAGCTACAGGTAGGTGATGCAAAGCTACAGGTAGGTGATGCAAAGCTACAGGCAGGTGATGTAAAGCTACAGGTAGGTGATGCAAAGCTACAGGTAGGTGATGCAAAGCTACAGGTAGGTGATGCAAAGCTACAGGTAGGTGATGCAAAGCTACAGGTAGGTGATGCAAAGCTACAGGCAGGTGATGTATTCTAGCTATATTTTGAATCAACATAATTTACCATGAAAGCTCATTTTTTATTTGATTGGAATATTATTATTGCTTCTGCAAATTAAAATGTTAATAGCTAATATTTTCCCTGCAGACAATATGGATGTTGGTAAAGTACCGATCAAGTGGACTGCCCCGGAGGCCCTGAAGAAGAATAAGTTCTCTAGCAAAAGTGACATGTGGTCATTTGGTATCCTACTGTGGGAGATATACTCCTTTGGCAGAGTACCTTACCCCAAGATTGTAAGTAGCCATCTACGGTAGGAATACAACAGATAACCTGCTACTATAGTTAACTTTATTGTCATAACTACTATCTATCTTTGCATATATTTTGTTGCTATAATGTTAATCTTTACATTTTTTCTCAGCCACTCGCTGAAGTGATGAAGCACGTAGAGAGAGGCTACAGGATGGAGGCGCCTGACAACTGTCCACCTAAGATATTCGATATAATGGAGAGGGTGAGTGGTGGTAATCAACCTTTTGCCACGGTGAAACAAATTATTTATTATAGCTAAGCTAATGCATATATTAAAAATCTATAAGAAAGTATTATATTTTACAAGTAGCTAGCTATTTAATTACTTATGAGACAAAATCAAAAATGACACGTGACAAAAGTATTCAACCACCGCCTAATTTACATTAAAGGTTTGGTTCCGAAGCCTTTATTCGCTATTACTGCTGTGAGATGACCCTCGTACGAATAAATTAGACCTTCACAAGCATGTAGAGATATTTTCACCCATTGTTCAATATAGAATTCCTTTAATTCGTGAAAATTCTTAACGATTTCTTTTGTGGACCTGCTTCTTCAATGTTCCCCAAAGATTTTCAATTCTATTGACATCTGGAGATTGATTTGACCACGATAGGGAGTTCATTTTCTTCTTGGTGAACGATTCCTTAGTTAAATTAGCCGTTTTTTCAATTCTTTGTCCTGATTGAACGTCAACTTCCGTCTCCCGTAATAACCTCTTGCATTGCCGCCCAGAAGAGAGCCTACACGCGGTGGCGGCGTGGCCCAATATGGGCACGAAAGACTCTTCAACCCCCCGTCCTCACTCAGTGGGGACGCGACCCGAGTGTCGCCCCGGGCTTTGCCCACCCTTGTACACACACAGCCCCAGAGCGTTTTTTCCCCAAGGGGGGAGTGTGAGTCGGCATACTTCCCCCCTTTAACTCTCCTACTCCTACTCTCCGGTGACATTGAGACAAATCCTGGCCCTTACATGTGTCCAACATGCAGTCTTCCCTGGACCCGCCGAACAGGCGGAATTCAGTGTGAAGCCTGTAGCAGCTGGACACACTACAATAAACGCTGCTCTGGGGTCCACCAACATAGACATATCCCACAGGGTTGGCGGTGTAAAAACTGTCGCCCTTCACACAACATTACTCCAACAACACCACCCAACACTCCCAACCCCACTCCTCTCTCTCCTACTATCGCTACCGCCTCTCTTCCATCCTCATCTTCCCCTATCACTCGACCTATTCTTCCACCTGTTACTCCACCTGGCCCTCCCCTTCTTCAATCTACACCTGTCCTAATAACTGCTCTTTCTACACCACCACATATACCACTCAACACCCCTCCTGCTATCGCTCTCACTCCTCTTGCGCCTATTCCTCCTCCTATTGCTCAGCCTGTTCTTCCCCCTGTACCTGCACCTGGCCATCCTGGCCCTCCCCTTCCTCAACCTGATCCTGTTTTTCCTGCTAATCTTCCTACTGGTCCACGCAACACACTGAAGATTTTACAATTTAACATAAACTGCATTCAAAACAAGCGCATGCAACTCAAGACACTCCTACACGAACACCACATACATTTAGCCACTATCCAGGAAACAAAACTCACCAATAACAAAATCACACCAAAGTTTCCTGGATACACAACACTCAGACACGAGGCGGAGGCGGCCTCATCACACTGATCCACAAAAACATACCCTTCACTAACACAACTGCCGAAACACTCTCACGAATGCCACAAGATCCCACACTTGAATTACAGTCGATACGTATACAGATACACAAACGCACATACAACATAACAAACATTTGCATACCCCCCACAGACTCCACACCCCCAGGATACACACCACACCTAGAACACCTAAACACCCTCACTAACTCTCTCATCCTGGGGGATTTCAACGCTCACGACCCTACCTGGCTCACCACACAACAAACAGACACTCGAGCCGACACAATCACTACACAACTTGACACACACATTATACTCAACGAAGCACACACACCAACACGAAAACCCTTTAACATACACACACAACCAACATCTCCCGACATTACATTTGCCACTCCCGACATTACACTCCACTCCTCGTGGAAAACACTACACGAACTTAGTTCAGACCACCTTCCCATACTCATCACATACAACCTACACGCACCTCTTAGCCCACACAAACAACGACACACTTTCACTAACTACAAAAAAGCACATTGGAACGAATTTACTGCATCTGTGGAAAACCAACTAGAACACTTCAACTTAAACAACTTCTCTTCCATAGATGCAGCCACAAAACATGTCACCAACATAATCTCTACCGCAAACAAACACCTTATACCCACAGGTAACATCAGACACTTTAACCCCACCTTCACATCAAACATAAAACACTTAATACAGATTAGGAAACACCTTCGCACTCTCACACCCACACATGATACCATAACACGCATACAACAACTCAACACTGACATTGAAGCGAAAATTAAAACACAGCAACAGAACATATGGCAAAACACACTAAACACTATTAATTTCCGCTCAGACGCAAACAAACTCTGGAAACTCATTAGGGGACTCAATAACAAATACATAGACCAACCAAAAACACACGAGTCCCTTACACACAACAACACAATACTCACCGACACACAGCAGGCGAACGCTCTTAACAAACATTATTCTAATACAAGTAGGTTACCCACACGCCCAATAGATAGGAAAATACTGCGTCGCCTGCACAGAACATGCACTAATCATCTCCCTACACCTCCCTTCACCCTGGCAATGGTCACCGAGGCTATCCGGGCTACTAAGAACACTCCCTCCTCAGGCCCTGATGGAATATCAAACAAACATTTAAAACATCTAGGACCACACGCCATCAGGGTCTTCACAGACATCTTCAACTACTCAGTTCAGAACAATAGTATACCCAACACATGGAAACAAGCCAAGATCATCCCGATTCTGAAGCCCAACAAACCCCCCACAGATCCAGCATCATATAGACCTATCTCCTTATTCTCTACCCCCTCCAAAATACTCGAGAGGCTGGTTCTCAACAACATAACACCACACATCCCACTATCCCCCTCACAACACGGCTTCAGATCCGAACACTCCACATCTACTCTCCTTACCCACCTCACACAAACAACACTCGAAGGCTTGAACTCTAACAAACCTGCAAGTAGGACACTTATAGCTGCCATTGACATAAGTAAAGCCTTCGATACAGTTCCACGACACCTACTCATTAACAAAATACTCAACACACACATCCACGACTCGTTTAAAAAATGGCTTGCCAATTATCTCTCAGGCCGCTCTGGCAAAACACTCTACAACGGCAAGTCCTCCAGAACACGACACTACACTGATGGAGTACCGCAGGGCTCCGTTCTCTCACCTACTCTCTTCAATTTATACCTCCACGACCTCCCCACGCCAACAAACACCTCGGTACACACCCTTACATATGCGGATGATGTCACCATCATGTCGCAACATCCCAAACACGAGACCGCAGCCAACAATTTACAAACATACATCTACTCACTAGAAAACTGGCTAGAAACAAACAGACTAAACGTCTCCGCAAACAAATCCTCCCTCACACTCATCTCCCCCCATACTCGTGAATACAATACCCATCCAAACATAACACTTAACAACACTCCCCTTCCCATCAACAACACGCCTAAAATCCTTGGAATCACACTTGACCGCGGTATGACGTTTAAACACACCACATTAACGACACCAACAACAGAGCCAAAAACAGACTGAACGTCATGCGCGCCCTCACTCACACTACTTACGGACACTCCAAGGAAGACACAACAACACTATACAAACAGTTCATTAGACCCATCCTCACATACGCGCACACAGCTTGGTCACCTGATACAGCCAACACACACCTACACAAACTCCAGCGTACACAAAACACAGCACTCCGGATTGCCACCGGCTGCACACAAACAACACACCTCCATGAGGAGACACGAGTCCTTCCGCTCGCTACACACATGGATATGAGGGGTACACACTTCTACACCTCCACACTAAGCCCCTCTCATCCATTACACTAAATGCAAATTGAGCGAAGGACTCCACGAAACATTCACCTTACACCAGCCACACACTACAGAAACAACTTTAATACACTCCCAGACACCCCACCCAACACTTCACTACAGCGACATATACACACCACACTCACAGACAGAGCAATTTCCTCCTTCCCACCTAACTCTCTTCTAGGAGTTAGGCCTCCCCCTATCGACTCCAGTGAGGTTCACCTCTCGCGTCGTGACAGGGTAACCCTGTCACGTCTCCGATGTGGACATCACCCTTCTCTTCCTTCTTACAAACACAGAATTGGGAGGGCGGATCTGTGTGAGTACTGCTCCACGGATCCGGGGACAATCTCCCACATTCTCACACAATGTCCAACACTACAACAACATCGGACCACACACATTCACTGGAGCACCTATGGACCCGCCCTCAGGAAGTCATTGCCTTCCTGAGGGATATCGGGTTCACTTAGGCCCATACCCCCCACACGTGTCTCGGGTGGCTTCTCCCGAGGCGCGTTCACTCGGTCGCCCCCTGCTCCCTGAGGGTCGGGGGGGGGGGCTAAACAACAACAACAACAACAACCTCTTGCATTCAGAATTAGATTCTTGTCCAAAATTTGGCGATACATGGCGCCATCCATCTATAATATAAAGTAGCCATGTGCAGAGAAACAACCCAAATCATGATACTACCATATCCATGCATAAGTGGCCGGAAATTTCAGTCTCAGAATTATAAATGACCCCTCAACATAAATGAATGTTATGTAGCTTGCTCTATCCGCTAGTTTGTTGTACTGCACACTTCATTATTGTTTTATAACCTGTCAGGGGGGTACGGGAGCCGCACGCCCCCATATACATCTAATTCATAAGTTTCATTTATACCCGAGACTGAAATTTTTGCTTAAATCTCTTGTTGAATAAATATAAAAACATGTCAAAATTACTAATGTTATGTATCATTTTGCAATGGGTAATGATGTTATCCGATTTTAATAAATACATTACACATTTTAGTAGCTACTCATAATTTTAACTTTTTCTATTGTTAATTAATAACATAATTATAAACTGAGACTGAGATTTCCTAGAACCCCGTGCATCACCGTTGGTATGATGTTCTTAGGGTCATACGCTGTCCTCTTTGTCCTCCACACGGGACGAGCTGTAGCTATTGGGCCAAAAAAAGTTCAATTTTGCTTTTATCAGACCATATGATAGCTAACTAGCCCTAGTCTAGCTAACTAGTCCCTAGTCTAGCTAACTAGTCCCTAGTCTAGCTAACTAGTCCCTAGTCTAGCTAACTAAACTAGGGACTCTACTCTGGATGGATTTCTAACGGACCTCCACAGAATTAATAGGACTCTCAGCTTCTCGCATCTTTTTACCTTTCTTGAAAGAATTAGGAGGCTGGAGGATTTCAACGACTAGTCTCTAGATCGGTTCAATGGGGATTTAGTACAGATGGGCCCACCTGCGGCCTGAGTGCTCACCGGCTTTCACAACGGCGAGCAGGGATCCTCTCAATAATAATAATACTGGCTATTCCCAAACTCTATCCCTTTTCCCAAATAGTCTTCTGCAGATTTTTATCCAGCAGTGTTTTTTTTATTCAGCAGTGTGTTTTTTATCCAGCAGTGTGTTTTTTATGCAGCAGTGTGTTTTTTATTCAGCAGTGTGTTTTTTTGAGGTTGGGAACAGTTTATGCTGCTGCTGTTTAGCTCTACTGATGGATGGCTAGTCACTGAAGTACCAGCGCCTTCGAGATCATTCATCAACTCTTTTCGAGTAGCTACTAATTGGCTTGTTTTTTATTTTTCCAAGTATAATTCAACTACCGCGAGTATTAATTTTTTGTGGTGCAAATAATTTAACCACCGGTTGGAAATGGCACATTTATTTTTGCAGAAATCTTCCTGTATGACATTCCTTCACCATGAAGTATAATTATTCGTTTTCGAATGTAATACGAACTTCCTTCACCTTAGGTTTGATGCCTTCTTTTGGCACACTGTGAGGATGTCTAGGCTATGTGTCAATTTTGAATAACTGTTATTTTGCGCAGATTCACGTTAGTTCCTATTTTACAACCTCTAGAATGTTCTAGATTGTAAGAACATAGGAATATTGGTTAGAACATTCTAGAACAGAAATTGTTGAATCCTTTTGTCACGTGTTTATTTTTGATTTTGTTGAATAGCTATTTATGTAACTACTTGTAAAAATATATCTAATATTTCCAGTTAGATTCTTAGTCTATGCATTAAAATCAATCTTCTGTCAAATTTCCATGCATCTAGGTGAACTAGAAGTAGCTATAATCAATATTATTATATTATTAAAGCTATGTTTTTAAATACTTGTGTTTAATTCGATCTGACAAGTTTCTCTTTACCGTAAAAGGCGTGGAAGGAGAACCCTGATGAAAGACCAAACTTCAAGATGGTGCACAATATTCTCAAGGAACTGAAGAAGGAGACACAGCTATGACAGACTGTGCCTCAGTCTACTCACGGATAAAGTCTAGAACTTCTAAGTCTATTTTCTCCTCATGTCTCACACACTAGCTATTAGGTTCCTTTGAGGGGAGGCTCCGAGTTATCGAAAAGCTATAATTTCGATCATAGAAGAAATTATGTAACTTAGCATTTAGCTAATTATTTAATTGGTATCCATGATACCTGTAGCTACTACATTTTAACTGGTTATATAATATTGGCATCCATGATACCTGTACATTTTAACTGGTTATATAATTGGTATCCATGATACCTATAGCTACATTTTAACTGGTTATATAATTCTTATCCATGATATCTGTACAACTGGTTATTTAATTGAAATCCGTGATACCAGAACATTTTAACAGTTTATTTTTTATCGGTAGGTATCATAAACACTAATAAAATAATCAGTTAAATGAACAACATAATTTTATCTTATATGATCGAGATATAAAGCCGTCCTATAACTCGCAACTTGCCCTACCCTTGAAAATTTAGACCAGCATTAATTCTCAGTATTATTGTTTGGATAGTAAGTGATAGTTAGATAGTTAGGCTTAACGTTATTAACTATGGTTAAGTTTAGAGTTTGACACATTTATTTTGTTATCTGCTTACGACGATTATTAGGGCTAAAATGATTCTAAATTAATTAAATCTCTGTTGATAACTATTTCGAGAAATATATCTAAGTAATTCTGTTTCTTCCTCTGTATGCTGTGTAGAATTTTAATTTATTTGTCTAATTAATGTTCTTTGGCTGATGTGAACCTTATTCACCTTTTGGTTGATGTGAACCTTATTCACCTTCTGGCCGATGTGAACCGTATTCACCTTCTGGCTGATGTGAACCGTATTCACCTTCTGGCTGATGTGAACCGTATTCACCTTCTGGCTGATGTGAACCGTATTCACCTTCTGGCCGATGTGAACCTTATTCACCTTTCGGTTGATGTGAACCTTATTCACCTTCTGGCCGATGTGAACCTTATTCACCTTTTAGTTGATGTGAACCTTATTCACCTTTTGGCTGATGTGAACCTTATTCACCTTCTGGCCGATGTGAACCTTATTCACCTTTTGGTTGATGTGAACCTTATTCACCTTTTGGCTGATGTGAACCTTATTCACCTTCTGGCCGATGTGAACCTTATTCACCTTTTAGTTGATGTGAACCGTATTTACCTTCTGGCTGATGTGAACCTTATTCACCTTCTGGTTGATGTGAACCTTATTCACCTTCAGGCTGATGTGAACCTTATTCACCTTCTGGTTGATGTGAACCTTATTCACCTTCAGGCTGATGTGAACCTTATTCACCTTCAGGCTGATGTGAACCTTATTCACCTTCTGGCTGATGTGAACCTTATTCACCTTTTGGTTGATGTGAACCTTATTCACCTTCTGGCTGATGTGAACCTTATTCACCTTCTGGCTGATGTGAACCTTATTCACCTTCTGGTTGATGTGAACCTTAGTCACCTTCAGGCTGATGTGAACCTTATTCACCTTTTTGGCAAATGTGAACCTTATTCACCTTTTTGGCAAATGTTAACCTTATTCACCTTTTTTTTTGTGCCTAGCCATTTTTTCCACCAAAAAGTGACAATTTAAAAACCTTTATAACTTTAGATGAACTTTTCTGCGAATTATTTCAAAGTGCGAACTTATAAGTCAGTGAAATCAAAAGTGCTAAGTTGGTGAAGTGGTGATTTTGAGAAACTTTTCCATAGTCAAACTTTAATGAACTTGAAAAAAAAAATTGAAAACTTTCTTGATAGCTACTCTAAAACTTTTTGAAACTTGAAAACTTTTTTGGAAACAATCTGTGACTTTTTTTTAATTTTGTGAAGTGCATCAGAAATGAACGTTCGACTGGCATTATTTTTTGTGTATATTTTGTACGAGATAATTTTATTTATTTTATTCTACATTATTCTGTAAGTTTGTATCATATTATGTTTGTATTTTTTTTAAATGCTATCATTTCTAATAGGTTTATGACATTAAAATATGAAATATTGCTTTAAAAAAATTTTAGCTACCATTCTCATTTTAATTTTTTTTTACTCTCTATTTATTTAATTTTCTACTTATAAATCTATATAGTTAGATTATCAAGAATAAATCTAGTGATAGTTTTACAATAATTATGTGTTCTGTTTACAAATAAGATTCTTTTTTTTAAATAAATTACTGTTGCTATTTAAATTTAATACTTGATTTTATTCGAAAACTCGTTTAAAAATAAAATATTAATGAAAAATAGATAAAAATTCTGAATTTAAAGTAAATATATCAGTCCATTGATTTATTCACGAGTGTTGTACCATACGATGTGTAAATAAGTGACCTCTTTGTGGATAGTAAATAATGTAAATGATGGTTGTGTTGGACCCAAATATTTCTCTCTCTCTCTCTCTCTCTCTCTCTCTTGAATACATTCACTAAATTGTGTACCATTCATCATTGCTAGTCAAAAACATCTAGTGGAGCCTCGCAGTACTCGGGCAGTGGGTGCTACCTTAGGTCATGAACCAAGAAATGACTGATTGACCTTTCATGACCTGTGTTAACAGGTAACACCCACTTTCCGAGAACTGTGTGTCTAAATGGGTGTCTGAGTAATGCGACTTTTTCATAGTAAAGATAATAAATATGCTATCCGAGTAATCATCTTCTCAGTAGATAGCAGACTAATGACTGAGAAATGCATTTAAGAACTGTACGGCGTACAGTTAGCACACTAATCATATTCAATGTTTCATACCCAAATATCACTAGGGTAAGTTACGAATCATCGGTCAGTACTACATCTTCGGTCATATAAGAAAAAGTATATAAAAATTATTAGATAGCACTGTGTAATAATTTTTATATATATTTTTTTTTATAACCGAAGATGTAGTACTGACCGATAATTCGTAACTTACCCTATCAGTAGCTACCCTCATCAGTATTAACATTTTCCTAAATTCTAAGGTACTGGTTTGGTGCTAAATCTAATATTGTCCAGTAATTGTAATAACTCTTTGGGATATCTTATCAATATTCCCACGGGATGATTCCTTGGTATCGGTAACTTGAATATTTCTATTATTTGTCTTTATTTAATTGGTATCCATGATACCTTCTGGTACCATGGATACCAATTAAAAGATTTAATTATGCATCCATTTTTTATTTGATTGAATTTGTGGAACTGTCCGATAACTCAGAACTTAGACTAATTTGTGTTGATGCTAAATTATGTTATTTTGTGCATTTTATTTTTAATTATTCTCCATTTATTGGTAGTTTTTGTTATTATTTATGTTTCGATGCAAAGTTTTACCGAATGTGATTAATTGAATGCACTTTAATTAAATGAATGCACTTTAATTAAATGAATGCACTTTAATTAAATGAATGCACTTTAATTAAATGAATGCACTTTAATTAAATGAATGCACTTTAATTAAATGAATGCACTTTAATTAAATGAATGCACTTTAATTAAATGAATGCACTTTAATTAAATGAATGCACTTTTTTTTCTAAATATTGCAATGAAAAGTAGAATATTTATTTTCCATATTATTAATTCTTTTATGTTCACTAGGGGTACCGATACCTTTTTCTAATGTACATTAAAATCCTGTAATTATTAATTACTTTCTTTCAATACATATATAGACAGTTGTGTTTATTTTTATGATTAGGAATAATTTAAAGTTGTTTATATTGTAATTAGTATAGGTAATAAATTATCTTTTAATTTCTTTATTTAAATCTTTTTCTCTGATTCTTAAAAAGAATAGTAAAGGGACAATTAGCTACCAGATGCTAATGAAATTTCTGATAGAAATTAAAAAATTCAATAAGTCATCATTAAAAAAAATTATCCAACCTTCAGTAATATATTTATTTCAATGCGTTTTTATAAAATTATTTTAAATTTTTTACTAAATTAAATTAGTTTCTGGTAATTTTACTCCTAATTCTTTTTTTAAACATAATTTTGCTTGTGAACGCTCAATTTACGAATAAATTAGTTACTTATTTTATATAGTGGTTTCACAATATTAAATTATTTTTCTTTAAAAAGACAATATTTTTCCATTAAAAACAGGGAGGATAACTTTAATTTATTTAATAACTTTGAAAAACATTCTTTACAAATACTGTGAAAAAATTAATACCTAAAAAAACTTCACGGGTTTTAAAACTGTATTTGGTGTACGTTTTCAGTTATTGACCGGTTCCATATTTTCGATTGCTTAAAAATATGTAATTAAACCTTTAACAGTTTATGGATACCAATTAAAATAACGACTTATAATGTTGAATTATATTATATATCCTTTTATTTTTATATGATCGACAATGTGGAACTGTCCGATAATTCGAAATTTACCCTAATACATCTTAGCAAAACCAACTGCATCAACTTATAATAATATATATAAAATATTCAAAGCACCTATAAACGATGACGAAGTTATGTTTAAAATGTTATTTAAATATAATCATTAAAATTCTCACCAATATCCAGGAAGAGTTCTTGATCATTATTTATCTTTTTATTGACTAAAAGATGGCATTATTTTCTTTTCAGTTTTCTCTCATTGTATCTACTTATATCATTAAAAGCATTTTCTACAAACTCTTTCATTTTCCATCTCTTAATAACTAGGTATATTCCTTACAACGGACAGTACATGTTCCAGAAAAGTGTCCGCTATGCCGATCAGCGTTCGTTGTAATGTTATATTATTAGTAGGGTTGTGACAATATTCTTTTGGCTTAAAGAATTATTCTTTATGCTTTTTAGCAATAAAGCATATTTTTTTAAATAAAGAATATTCTCAAAATATGCTTTTAGTTAATCAAATAGTCCAAGTGACAGCAAATGAAACACAAACTAATTTTTATTGTTTGAATGAATGATTCAAGAATTTTTAAGTTTAAAAGTCTAGGTGAGCCAATTACCTTACTGAATCATTGGAACCTAAGGCGATAATTAATAGTAATAATTTCAATAAGGAGTACACGATAGGAGCTGCCATTTAATGTTACGCTTTACCTATTGTAAACACTTACTATTCATTGGTGCGACACTCCATTAGTCCTACACTTTTGCAGTTTATTTCTGATTGAATTTCAAAATATATGTACATCGGGGGAAGGGATGTGTCATGTGCTACCCCCATGACCCCCCGCCAGGTCATTTAAAAATCATGAAGTGTGCAGTACAACAAACTAGCGAATACAACAAACTCCATTAAATCGAATGAGGAAATGCATCATACAAATTAGCTAATATTTGAAATAAAGTAAAATATATACCAAAGTAAAAAAAAAATAAAGGTAAATATTGTATTATTTAAATTGCTATAGGTATCTATAATGTATATTTATGTAATATTTCTTATTTTAATCAAAAAATATAACTAGAAATAACACAGAAAGATGTAACTGTCGGACTAATGACACGTCCCCATTGTAAACGGAGCTAGGACGTTTCGGTACCAGATTTTTTATTCCAAGACGAACCTTATTTTTTAAACTCTAAATGAGTTAAGACTACAAATTATAGCAGATAACAGACGTAGAATTATTTTCGAGAATTTAAAAACAGCTATGATCATCAAATGTAATAAATGCTTTCTTTATTGTACAAGTTATTGTCTAAAACTGTCTCAATTTGACATTGTTTCCTACCCTGCCTTCTATATAAATATACCATCAATGAAAACTCTCAAATACAATTAGCTTATTTCAAAGAAATTAGAACATATAAAGCTAACCTTAACGCATATCATTGAGCATATAAAGCTAACCTGAACGCATAAAAAGCATATTTTAAGCATAAAAAGAATATTTTAAGCATAAAAAGCATATTTTGAGCATAAAATGTATATTTTAAGCATAAAAAGAATATTTTAAGGCATAAAAAGCATATTTTGAGCATAAAATGTATATTTTAAGCATAAAAAGAATATTTTAAGGCATAAAAAGCATATTTAACAAGCATAAAGCATAAAACCATATTTCAAAAAGAATATTGTCACAACCCTAATTATTAGTTTAGTTTGGGGTTTAAACTTTTGTAAGTTTTTTTAACAGCATTTCAAAGAAACCTTAATGAAGGGAAACAATATTAGAATATTATTAAAGGAAAGTTTTAATGAAAATATTATATTTAAATAAATATACGTAATAATAAGGTAGGTATAACTGTTGCTTAAAGTACTGTAAAATATTTCAACTTCCACTTACATAAATATCAATGTATCTACATGCAAACTGATGTACAGAACATAATTAATAATCGTTTATTAAACTGAAAACAATATAGCAATAAATTATTTCATTTCCTGATTCTTATTATGAATAAATAAAGTATACATCAAAATTTAGTAAATCAAATTTTTATTGAACTTTTCTAATCTTCGAAAATGTCGCAGAAAAGGGTAACGAAATCATAATGCTGAAAATCTAAAAGACAATATATTAAGTGTTAAGAGGTACAAATTGTTACACCTCTCAATATAATAAAAGTTTGACTAAATACCTGCTAGACTAATAAAATATTTGTCAAACCATATAATTTAAAGAGTTGGTTGTAGCGAGCTGCAGTCTGGTAGAACGGACAATTTTTGTCCTTTGTAGGTGGTGTCCGTTCAAAGATCTTCCTCTAATGGATTTACCCACGGTATTATACCATGAATTTACCTGTATTTAATAATAATAACTAGGATTTTTTTCTAGTGGAAAGGACCCGTACTTAAGGAAACTGTCTGGGCAATGAATTAGAGTAAAAATTTCAATAAAAATAAAATATTTTTCGCCTGGGGCCGTAGAATATGAAGAGGAGATCATACTTAAATTACAATCCTCTATTTTCCCATAATAACATTTTCCCAATTGCCGTTAAAACACAATTAGGCTTTATATAATATATATTATATAAAGATATTAATCGTACTTATAATTATAATCATTTATTTTTCCATAGGCCGTTTTAACACAATTAGGCTTTTTATATTTTAATTTTCAAAGAAAGTTCAGTACATCTTCAGAGTTTGTTGAGGGGGGTTATCGTTGTCACTCTCTCCTGTGATCCTGACAGGAGAATCTTAACAGTCTTCCTTTTGCTCACTTGAAATAAAGACTAAAATTCGAGGTAAGAAATTCCTTTTTAAACCATAAATTTATAATGATGATAATTATCGACTTTACAGTAACTTTATTAATAATAAATTAATGGTTTTTACTTAATAAGAGACACGTCGTACTCCATTGAATAGTTAACATAAATAGTAAATAAGGAACTGTAATTACGACATCGATTATAATACTGAGGCTTTTAGTCAGGGGTTCTATTTTCAATCAGTTTTAATGAATTTGTTATATATTTCTATAGCTCTATTTTACATTCTGTGATGTAATTCGTAGAGTTGTGGCATTGCATATGCATTTAAAAAAAAACATAAAAGGCTTTTAGATTCGCATATGCATTTATCAACATGCATATGCTTTATCAACATGCATATGCTTTATCAACATGCATATGCTTTATCAACATGCATATGCTTTATCAACATGCATATGCTCAATCAACATGCATATGCTTTATCAACATGCATATGCTTTATCAACATGCATATGCTTTATCAACATGCATATGCTTTATCAACATGCATATGCTTTATCAACATGCATATGCTTTATCAACATGCATATGCTTTATCAACATGCATATGCTTTATCAACATGAAAAAGTCAAGAACTTTTTATTATTTAAGATTTGCAAAGAAGTCTGGTTGCCATTGATTCGATTAGTATTCTCTGTTTTGTCGCCTACTAGTAAACAAATCGTAACAAGAGGACTAGACGAACTCTGGCATCATCGCCCAAATGAAACAACTACAGACAAATATGACAAACAACTACAACGATATATATATAAGAAATGAAGTCCATATCGTGTAAAATAAAATATTATGACGTTATACGATATGTGAATTTTGTTTTAACCAGTAACTGACAAAAAAAGAACATTTACTTTCATAAATTTGAAATATGTGTTTTATAGTCAAATACAATTTAAATATTGAGGAATAAAGTGAATGACTTTTATGTCTAAAATCTATTGATATCCTATTTTTTTATATTACTGTAAGCAGTTTTAAAGTTTGAACAAAATTAAAGTCATATTCGGGTTTCAATTAGGAAAACCAAACGATAGAACCTAAATTTATTTACCAAATAAATTGGAGTGTTTGTTGAAATTTCCCACTAGAAATGCACAACTGAAAATGCATTTATTGCCATCCTTTCAAATGCATATGCATTACCTTTAAATGCATATGCATTACCTTAAATGCATATGCATTACCTTAAATGCATATGTTTTACCTTAAATGCCTATGCATTACCTTAAATGCATATGCATTACCTTAAATGCATATGCATTACCTTAAATGCATATGCATTACCTTAAATGCATATGCATTACCTTAAATGCATATGCATTACCTTAAATGCATATGCATTACCTTCAATGCATATGCATTACCTTAAATGCATATGCATTACCTTAAATGCATATGCATTACCTTAAATGCATATGCATTACCTTAAATGCATATGCATTACCTTAAATGCATATGTTTTATCTTAAATGCATATGCATTACCTTAAATGCATATGCTTTACCTTAAATGCATATGCATTACCTTAAATGCATATGCATTACCTTAAATGCATATGCATTACCTTAAATGCATATGCATTACCTTAAATGCATATGCATTACCTTAAATGCATATGCATTACCTTAAATGCATATGCATTACCTTAAATGCATATGCATTACCTTAAATGCATATGCATTACCTTAAATGCATATGTTTTACCTTAAATGCATATGCATTACCTTAAATGCATATGCATTACCTTAAATGCATATGCATTACCTTAAATGCATATGCATTACCTTAAATGCATATGCTTTACCTTAAATGCATATGCATTACCTTAAATGCATATGCTTTACCTTAAATGCATATGCATTACCTTAAATGCATATGCATTACCTTAAATGCATATGCATATTACCTTAAATGCATATGTTTTACCTTAAATGCATATGCATTACCTTAAATGCATATGCATTACCTTAAATGCATATGCATTACCTTAAATGCATATGCATTACCTTAAATGCATATGCTTTAACTTAAATGCATATACGTTTTCTGAAAAAGCAAAAAACCTGTTGCATGTCCAGCTTATGCATTCCCAGTCCATATGCTGCATATTTGGACATGCATATTGTCACAACCCTAGTAAGTACTATATATTCATATATATTTTCTCTTAATCGAAAACGTGTAACCGACTGATAATTCGTAACTTGCTCTACATTTAAGAAGCAGAGCCTCTTAAATAAACTAGGGTAAGTTACGAATTATCGGTTAGTTTCACATCTTCGGTTATATAAGAAACAACGATATGAAAATAATATCGATTAAATAATATTTTTTCTTATATGACCGAAAATGTGGAACAGATCGATAATTTGTAACTCACCCTATATGAAGATCAATTATTTTTAGTAAAATAATCAAATTAAGAAGAATTGATTATAATTTATACGTTAGGAATAAAGACTATAATCATTTGTTAGATAGATCACTATTACTTTTTCCCTCCTATTCTCAAACCGTGGCCAGTGAATTCACCTGCCTAGATACCTAGAAATTAAAATATTATTGGCTTTCGATACGAGATGGTAAAAAGATCGTCTACGATGATAAACTATTCGAACAAAATCTAACCAAATTTAAAACGCTTTTACTCTTTCGTCGGACATCCTTGACGACAATGTCTGAAATAATAATTTACAATAAAATAGGTTCAATATTTATCGTAATGGACAATCTTCCGGTCACAAATTACCGACTGGGTGCAGTAACTTCTTAACCCTGTACTGCAATCAAATGAAGTGAAGTGAAGATCATTTGTCTTCGCTTGGAATCTAATTCTTGTGATTCCAACTGTTAAATCCCATTCCAGTGAGAATTCAGCGCAGTAGAAGAGTAGCACTGCCGTCAGACTGCTCTAAAATTCTTCTAAGCGAGAGTTAACGTTATCAATATTATTTTCATAAACGTTTTTTTTTTTCATTAATTAACAGTGCTTTAACCAAATCACAAAGATTTAGTTAGGTTACTAATACTTTTCTCGTGCGTTCACAGTGTTTTCGACGCTACAAAATGATCGAGTTGAAAATGTTGCAAAAACGCTCGTCTGACATGGTCTCGGTGGTTCTAACGCCAGGCGTTGAAAACGTTGCGAAAACGCTCGTGTGAAATGGCTCTAATTGCAGATACCGTAAAACATGTTCTATCACTGATCTGAAGCTCACTATCGGGAAATTAACCAGAGAATTGATTGAGACGATTTGTATTCAGTGGATGTGCACACAATGTTGTTTATAATAAAGAAAATGTGTAGTGATTGGAAAGAAAATTTCTGTAGAGTTTTTCTTTAAAAAGGGTACAAAGTAAATCAAATAATCTTAGTAATCTCCGTAGAGTTATTTTATTAATGTATTTCACAGACTGTGCCTTATTCCCTTTTTTTACTTTTTTTTATCTCTATATTTAAGGTGAGTTCCGAATTATCGGTCAGTTCCACATCGTCGGATTTAAATGAAAAAAGGACATAATATTAACTATTTCACTAGGATTGTTTTTACTCAACCAATCCAACTAAAATAATTATTATAATATCGTTTTTTCTTATATCTTCGAAGATATGGAACTGACCGATAATTCAGAACTTACCCAATGTCTACTGTAGCAAACATTTAAAATTTACATAAAAGCTCTAGATTATTCATTCAAATTTGATGAGCATTTTAGCGAAGAAAGAAACGGTACCAGTGACTCACTGCCCAAATGACAAAACTTTAAATTAGAAGTTTCTTTCTATTTCTCAACTTAAATTACCAAAAGAAATAAAACATTATTTGTTTGTTTATGGGTCTGCCTTATGCAAAGTTCAGTTTCTTTTCTCTTGATTCTCTTATCTTGTCAATTATATTAAACTAACTTCAGCGTTAAATATTTATTTCAATAGATTCTAAATTATAATCAAATATTTCATTTTAATTAATATAAAGATATAAAAAGAAGAATAGAATCTTTGTTTTAATTGATCATTATATATTGAAATATTTGACTCCTTTTTATACATTTATATTAACAGAAAATTAATGTCGTTATTTTTATTACAGATAATATTGTAGCAAATACTGCAGCATCAACTGTAGCTACAGTTTATGCTACAGTAGATACAACAAATACTGTAGTAGCTACGGTATATTTTACTACAGTATCTTACACCACAGTATCTTACACTACAGTATCCTTTACTACAGTATCATTTACTACAGTATCATTTACTACAGTATCATTTACTACAGTATCATTTACTACAGTATCATTTACTATAGTATCATTTACTAAAGTATCATTTACTACAGTGTCTTAAACTACAGTATCATTTACTACAGTATCATTTACTACAGTATCATTTACTACAGTATCATTTACTACAGTATCATTTACTACAGTATCATTTACTATAGTATCATTTACTACAGTATCATTTACTACAGTGTCTTAAACTACAGTATCTTCACTACAGTATCTTACACTAAAGTATCATTTACTACGGTGTCTTACACTACAGTATTATTTACTACAGTATCCTTTACTACAGTATCTTCACTACAATATCTTTCACTACAGTATCATTTACTACATCGGTTCATTCCACAGGCGCCGGTTTGCAGCCTTGAAAATGTCAGATTTTGTTCTTTATCTTTGTTGTCTCAGTAGAAGATAAGACCAGAGTCTTGCTTAGTTCATCTGCTAACAAATTATATTGAAAAGAAAATATATTAAAAAAGAAAGTAGAAAATATACATTCTGAGTTACCAGATAAACTACATCTTCGATCATATAAGAAAAAAAATGTGTGATCATTTTAATTAAGTTAAATAATTAATATTATATTTTTTTCATTCTTGTTCGCAAATATAGAAGAGTGCGATAACTTGGAGTGTGCTTTATAAAATATTCAGGAATAGTTTTTCATGATCATCGTTTAATTAGATATAAATAATCGATTCTAGTTGAATTCCTTTTCGGAAAATTCCACCACGGAAAATTCCACTAAGGAAAATTCCACTAAGGAAAATTCCACCACATAAAATACTGGAAATTATTTATATTGAGTATAACATTAAATGAAACTGATTTCAAAAAATGTTTTTTTTTGCGGAAACCGGACAGCTGCTCCCGTATAACATTTTATTTATTAAATAGGTCAGAAATTATAAGTATAGGTTGTATTATAATTTGCCTTTATTATACATAACTTAATTCGAGTAATCAGTATCGAATATAGAACCAATGGCTATAGAAAATTATAAATAGTGAAATATATAGGAAATAACTATACCAATAGTGAAATATATAGGAAATAACTATAGCAATTGTCATATATATAGGAAATAACTATATAAATAGTGAAATATATAGGGAATAACTATATAAATAGTGAAATATATAGGAAATAACTATATAAATAGTGAAATATATAGGAAATAACTATATAAATAGTGAAATATATAGGAAATAACTATATAAATAGTGAAATATATAGGGAATAACTATATAAATAGTGAAATATATAGGAAATAACTATATAAATAGTGAAATATATAGGAAATAACTATATAAATAGTGAAATATATAGGAAATAACTATATAAATAGTGAAATATATAGGGAACAACTATACCAATAGTGAAATATATAGGAAATAACTATACTGATAGTGAAATATATAGGCATTAACTATACCAATAGTGAAATATATAGGAAATAACTATATCAATAGTGAAATATATAGGAAATAACTATACCAATAGTGAAATATATAGGAAATAACTATACCAATAGTGAAATATATAGGCATTAACTATACCAAAGTTAAATATATTGGCAATAACTATATCAATAGTGAAATATATAGGAAATAACTATACCAATAGTGAAATATATAGGAAATAACTATACCAATAGTGAAATATATAGGAAATAACTATACCAATAGTGAAATATATAGGCATTAACTATACCAATAGTGAAATATATAGGAAATAACTATACCAAAGTTAGATATATTGGCAATAACTATACCAATAGTGAAATATATAGGAAATAACTATACCAATAGTGAAATATATAGGCATTAACTATACCAATAGTGAAATATATAGGAAATAACTATACCAAAGTTAGATATATTGGCAATAACTATATCAATAGTGAAATATATAGGAAATAACTATACCAATAGTGAAATATATAGGCAATAATTTTTTCAATAATGAAATACGTGGACCGACAATTGAGCCCAGAGAAAATTGGGGCTGCAGTCACAATAAAGAAGTGTTACTTTGTCATTACTAGGGTTGTGACAATATTATCTTTGAAATATCTATGCTTCATATCCCCTTGAAAAATATTCTCTAAATATATCTTTTTATACTCTGAAACTATGTTTGTATTCTCTGAAACTATGTTTGTATACTCTGAAACTATGTTTGTATTCTCTGAAACTATGTTTGTATACTCTGAAACTATGTTTGTATTCTTTGAAACTATGTTTGTATTCTCTGAAACTATGTTTGTATTCTTTTTATTCTCAATTCATAAAAGTGCTGTAATTCGATTGCTAAGCCTGATAAAGGATATAATAGCAAGCCTTTTAAATAACATTTGGATGCTAATCTCATGTTTCGGTGGAATGAAACTTTACAGAGTTTAAATAAGTCGTATTTACTTGAATCATTTCATATATATGGATCCAATGTGTAGTGTACATCGTTAGATATTAAATTTTTTTCGTTACATTGAACTAAGAAAAATTGAACAGTTGTTGGGATAAAATGAGATTATAAGAATACATTTATTAATATTAATTTATAATACTTTTCAATATGAAACTTCCGAATATGAACAGTGAAATGGTTTCGACAAATTCACATCATCTTGATTCGGCTTGTATGTTTTAAAAATTTCGCCATGACTTGGTTGCAACGCTCTCCTATAACTTTATTCTTATTTTCTA
Organism: Caprella mutica; assembly: GCA_947561585.1. Classification (NCBI taxonomy): domain Eukaryota; kingdom Metazoa; phylum Arthropoda; class Malacostraca; order Amphipoda; family Caprellidae; genus Caprella; species Caprella mutica. The sequence goes on from CANNZV010000654.1 coordinate 141,694, forward strand.
TTGGCTACATCTTAACTCATTCACTACACAGGAGTTCATTATAGAGGAGTGGTTTCCAGACTCTCATTTCTCACGAACCTAAACTGAAAATTACTGAAGATCCACGGACCAGCTTTCATATTTATAACTTATAGTATTGATATACTGTATATATAATCAAGACTTTAGTGTAATATTATGTAATTGCGGAAAGTATAACATATTTGATATGATGAATGAATTGCCTCAGTCCTCACTATAAATCAGAAGCATACCATGGATGTAGCTTCAGTCAGTGTTATGTAGTCTTGAGAGTAACTACATAGAAATATACATCGCTAAGTCCATAGTAATATACCTCGCTAAGTCCATAGTAATATACATCGCTAAGTCCATAGTAATATACATCGCTAAGTCCATAGTAATATACCTCGCTAAGTCCATAGTAATATACCTCGCTAAGTCCATAGTAATATACATCGCTAAGTCCATAGTAATATACATCGCTAAGTCCATAGTAATATACATCGCTAAGTCCATAGTAATATACATCGCTAAGTCCATAGTAATATACATCGCTAAGTCCATAGTAATATACCTCGCTAAGTCCATAGTAATATACCTCGCTAAGTCCATAGTAATATACATCGCTAAGTCCATAGTAATATACATCGCTAAGTCCATAGTAATATACCTCGCTAAGTCCATAGTAATATACATCGCTAAGTCCATAAAAATATACCTCGCTACATTAAACAAATAAACAAAAAACTAAATGAATAGTGAAATATTTAAGCAATAATAATCAATAGTGAAATATATAGGAAATAACTATATAAATAGCGAAATATATAGGGAAAAACTATACCAATAGTGAAATATATAGGGAATAACTATACCAATAGTGAAATATATAGGGAATAGCTATACCAATAGTGAATATATAGGGAATAACTATATAAATAATGAAATATATAGGGAATAACTATATCAATAGTGAAATATATAGGGAATAACTATATAAATAGCGAAATATATAGGAAATAACTATACCAATAGTGAAATATATAGGGAATAACTATATAAATAGCGAAATATATAGGAAATAACTATACCAATAGTGAAATATATAGGGAATAACTATATAAATAGCGAAATATATAGGAAATAACTATACCAATAGTGAAATATATAGGGAATAACTATATAAATAGCGAAATATATAGGAAATAACTATACCAATAGTGAAATATATAGGGAATAACTATATAAATAGTGAAATATATAGGGAATAACTATATCAATAGTGAAATATATAGGCAATAACTATATCAATAGTGAAATATGTAGGAAATTATTATATTATAATTATTTAAAGGTCTTCTTCTTTATAAAAATAATTACATCAATAGTGGAATATATAGGTAATTATATCCATAGTATACAAATTTCAAATCACCTGTACAATCCGTACCCTAGTCTACTTTGGGGTACGGATTGTACAGGAGTGAAATCTTTGGGGTGTGGATTGTACAGGAGTGAAATCATTGGGGTGCAGATTGTACAGGAGTGAAATCATTGGGGTGCAGATTGTACAGGAGTGAAATCTTTGGGGTGCAGATTGTACAGGAGTGAAATCATTGGGGTGCAGATTGTACAGGAGTGAAATCTTTGGGGTGTGGATTGTACAGGAGTGAAATCATTGGGGTGCAGATTGTACAGGAGTGAAATCTTTGGGGTGCAGATTGTACAGGAGTGAAATCATTGGGGTGCAGATTGTACAGGAGTGAAATCTTTGGGGTGCGGATTGTACAGGAGTGAAATCATTGGGGTGCAGATTGTACAGGAGTGAAATCATTGGGGTGCAGATTGTACAGGAGTGAAATCTTTGGGGTGCAGATTGTACAGGAGTGAAATCATTGGGGTGCAGATTGTACAGGAGTGAAATCTTTGGGGTGCAGATTGTACAGGAGTGAAATCATTGGGGTGCAGATTGTACAGGAGTGAAATCTTTGGGGTGCGGATTGTACAGGAGTGAAATCATTGGGGTGCAGATTGTACAGGAGTGAAATCATTGGGGTGCAGATTGTACAGGAGTGAAATCTTTGGGGTGCAGATTGTACAGGAGTGAAATCATTGGGGTGCAGATTGTACAGGAGTGAAATCTTTGGGGTGCAGATTGTACAGGAGTGAAATCATTGGGGTGCAGATTGTACAGGAGTGAAATCTTTGGGGTGCGGATTGTACAGGAGTGAAATCATTGGGGTGCAGATTGTACAGGAGTGAAATCATTGGGGTGCAGATTGTACAGGAGTGAAATCTTTGGGGTGCAGATTGTACAGGAGTGAAATCATTGGGGTGCAGATTGTACAGGAGTGAAATCTTTGGGGTGCAGATTGTACAGGAGTGAAATCATTGGGGTGCAGATTGTACAGGAGTGAAATCTTTGGGGTGTGGATTGTACAGGAGTGAAATCATTGGGGTGCAGATTGTACAGGAGTGAAATCTTTGGGGTGCAGATTGTACAGGAGTGAAATCATTGGGGTGCAGATTGTACAGGAGTGAAATCTTTGGGGTGCAGATTGTACAGGAGTGAAATCATTGGGGTGCAGATTGTACAGGAGTGAAATCTTTGGGGTGCAGATTGTACAGGAGTGAAATCATTGGGGTGCAGATTGTACAGGAGTGAAATCTTTGGGGTGCAGATTGTACAGGAGTGAAATCATTGGGGTGCAGATTGTACAGGAGTGAAATCATTGGGGTGCAGATTGTACAGGAGTGAAATCTTTGGGGTGCAGATTGTACAGGAGTGAAATCTTTGGGGTGCAGATTGTACAGGAGTGAAATCATTGGGGTGCAGATTGTACAGGAGTGAAATCATTGGGGTGTGGATTGTACAGGAGTGAAATCATTGGGGTGCAGATTGTACAGGAGTGAAATCATTGGGGTGCAGATTGTACAGGAGTGAAATCATTGGGGTGCAGATTGTACAGGAGTGAAATCATTGGGGTGCAGATTGTACAGGAGTGAAATCATTGGGGTGTGGATTGTACAGGAGTGAAATCATTGGGGTGCAGATTGTACAGGAGTGAAATCATTGGTGTGCAGATTGTACAGGAGTGAAATCATTGGGGTGCAGATTGTACAGGAGTGAAATCATTGGTGTGCAGATTGTACAGGAGTGAAATCATTGGGGTGCAGATTGTACAGGAGTGAAATCATTGTGGTGTAGATTGTACAGAAGTGAAGTCATTGGGGTGTGGATGTACAGGAGTGAAATCATTGGTGTGCAGATTGTACAGGAGTGAAATCATTGGGGTGCAGATTGTACAGGAGTGAAATCATTGGGGTGCAGATTGTACAGGAGTGAAATCATTGGGGTGCGGATTGTACAGGAGTGAAATCATTGGGGTGCAGATTGTACAGGAGTGAAATCATTGGGGTGCGGATTGTACAGGAGTGAAATCATTGGGGTGCGGATTGTACATTAGTGAAATAATTGGGATGCAGATTGTACAGGAGTGAAATTATTGGGATGCAGATTGTACAGGAGTGAAATTATTGGGATGCAGATTGTACAGGAGTGAAATCATTGGGATGCGTATTGTACAGGTGATCCTAATTTTCTTTTACATAATAAACTGTAAATCCTATTCTCACATAACTGTAGAAATATATATGATGAACGATACCATGGACATCATTATCAGTAATGACTGTTAAATCATGTTAAAAATCGTCAGTGGGAAAATAGTGAAGCATTTTAAATTTATTGAAGCTATAATTGAGAAAATAAATATGACACACACTGATAATATAATATTTCAAAATAAATTTGGTCAATGCAAACTACTTTTTGAAATTATGGACAACAATACAGAGTGTAACAAAAAAAAACGGAACACAGATGTAAAATACTATATTTTAATAACTACTGAAGATACGGTTTCTTTCAAATATCATTCTGTTTGTTGAGCTCGTCTCCATCCACATTTAAATTTTCATAAAGATTTATCTAATTTTGTGAATGTTATAACGATTTTATTGATGGATGGTGAAAATGGCTTTGCAGAAATGGTCAGAAAACGGACAATGAAATAAGTTCAATCATAAAATATATTTTTATTAGACAACAGCCCTATTAATAAAGTAGATTTATTTCCAGGTTTTTAAAGCATTAAATTAACTATATTCCTTTTATAAATTATAGACAATATGGAGAAATGTGTTTAAGTATAAAAAAGTGTAAATTTTATCAACGGTCTTTCAGACCACACCTACGAAATGAAACTCAGAGTGAAGATTTTAATTTAAACTTTGATAAACTCGGTCCGGTCAAAATTAAAATCAGGATGGTTATTATTATTGCCGAATGTTCTAATTAATTACTTCTTCGTTCATATAAAATTCATGATAACATCTTCCACAAAAAGAAAATGTCTTCGCAAGAACCACTTGACGAATTTTCTATGGCGTCAATAATCTGTTTCAAGAAGTTGTTGTCTGACTTTTACTTTTTGAGGGTGGCATTGTAGGTCACATTTCGATTAGATTGATTGAAAATTTCGAGATATTTAGTCCATTTCTCCAAACAAAAACTTTTCCATTTATTGAAAGGAGTTGGTCAATAAAATGGATTTTGTCTTCAGGTCGTTACTCCTTTTGCGACCTGTACGGAACCATTGTTAAAATTCAAACTTGTGCCTTCCTTTTTCTACTAAACAGATTTCTCAGGATTGGCAATATTTTATACAAGGAATACTTATTAGAATGCTTTTAAAACCTGAAAATCAATCTACTTTATTAATGTGGTTGATGCCTAATAGAGATATATTGTATGTTTGAACTTACTTCATTGTCCGTTTTCTGACCATTTGCCCAAAGCCATTTGCACCATCCATTAATAAAATCATTATACTATTCACAAAGATAAATAAAACTGTAAGGAAATTTAACCGTGAATGGAAAAAGGTTCAAGAAACCATAAGATACTTGAAAGAAAACTATATCTTTAATAGTTGTTTAAATATACTAATTTAAGTTTGGGTTCTGTTTTTTTTTGGGGAGAAAAGTAAGTTGTTTGATAAAAGTAAAAATTATATAATTTTGATCTTAAAACACTTTGATTTGAGATAACGAATTAAATATTCATATTTCTCCAATTTCAAATTAGATGATTGCATCATGTGGAACAATAAATCACTTTCAAAATTAATAAATAAATCAAATAACCTGACAGATGAAGTTAAGTTCAAGTGTGCAAAGATAGTTAGTCAGATTATAATAGAGGTCTGAAGCCACTTTATAATATACACTACAACATCCACCATTAGCAACAGGATGTATAGATGAGAAAGGGTACCTCCCTTCATCTACCTTCATCTCGAACTGTCCTCCTCTCTGCCATTGCCATGTGTCAGTGTGGTCTATTTTCTCAAGTGCTACGTAAAAGCTTCTTTTTTCTGCAGTTATGGCACCAGACACTGAAACAGTTCCAAATTACAAAGAGAAAAAGTTATTGGTGACTGGAATAAATCCCCCTTGCAGAAAAACAGTATCAAAACTATGCAATCCAAAAAATAATTATGGTAGGTTCAGTCAGTTGTGTGGCTGGTGGTTGGAGGGAGATTTAGAACCAAAGAATTTAGTCATCTAAAGATACATTCATTCTTCTTTATTTTTAGACTGTTTTATACATAAATGACTACTCGCACTAACCTTCCAAATCCAACAAATACTTTTGAAGGCTTTTCAAGAACGCTAGAGAGGGCGGAGAGATGAGAGATGATCCTGCAGGACAATTCTTTGAGGTGTCGTCGTAAGACGTTTTCAAATTTTGTTCGAGGTAAATGCAACCTACACCATCAACAAGTTTGAACGGTTCACTGCAATGAGCTAAATGGATAATAATAATAAAGATTAACTTCAGTAGAAAATGATTGGCATTTGCTTCAACTTCTCCTCTAGAACCGAATGCCTTATCGCTAACGTCAAAAGGAAATTAAGTACAACGGACTGAAGGAGCAGTCAGGAAAGAAAGTGGCTCCATGAATATAGACACCTACCACTGTCAATGACAATCTCATGGATGCAGAAAAGCTACTCCGTGAGTGCAGTCACTTAAATTCAAGGAATGTGACGAAAAGGAACACAAGCACTGGTGGCTGAACTCACAGATGGAAGAGGAAAATGAAGAGGTGATAGCAAATGGAGCCTACGAGCCTACCTAACACAAAAATCTAAGACATGGTGGTTGAAGAGCATAGCCCTAGCGCTATCCTCAAAAGTTATAAATAGCGTAAAATAATGATACACATGGTATATGAGAAAAAAAATTTATAATGAAAATTATAACAGTTCATGGCCTTAGGGACGCCACCCCCTTCTCTTCCATTCACAACAGACAGCTTCAAGATAGAGCAGCCCATTGGGGCAGCAACGGATTTAGAATCAACTTTAAAACACAGAGGGCAGCATGAAACTGGAATTTCCGATCTCATTGTAGTATAATATCTTTGATTTCACTGCATTTCGGAGTTTACTGATTCTCAACATATCCAACCTAGTGCAGAACCAAGATATTCGTAATAGTTATAATCGTAATAGCTAATGATTAGAAAAAATCTATAGAGAAAACTTAATTATATATGATTTATTTTAAGTGATATACTTGTATTTTATGTCAATCATTTATGATAAATATTTAAGGTATAGATCATCTTTTTCTAAGATACTGTTAACTCCTTTACAGAATCAATTATAATAGTTACTCCTATGGACCCATTTCGATACTCTTCGAAATGTTGCAAGATTAGGTACCTTTGGAAAGTGTAGTCGTTCTGGAAGTGTTGAAGCTCTCCAGATAGGTAACATCAAAAGTTTCAGCAATGGAACATGTGAAACTCGCAAGAGTTTTTTGAGACACAGTCACGGCCATGCAGGAGTCTTCCATTGCACACAGATTACGACAGTCTCCTGGAATTCGAAAAAAATGAAGGCAATTAACTTACACCAATTATTGGCCTAATCAAAAAATGATTCTCTAAAGAATATAATTCAATCTGAAGGAATTCTTTAACTAAAAAATAATCATGAAAACACATGTTGTCGACGAGGTTACTAAAAATGTCCAACATTTCTTTTTGACAACAGAAATTTTTTCCCAGCGGAATTCTCCTATGCGAAAATTTCTCCTTTGCGAAATCTTCTGTAATAATTTAAAGTAAATTCAAATCAATTTTCTTCAATTTTGTTGCTAATGAACATTTTGTGAATAAAACTTGTTAGTTAAAGTGCAATATGTTAGAGTTAAATTTTAAAAATCATGTTTATGTGAATTGCATGTAAAATCTTAAACTTTTAATTCAAAATTTACCAATTTAAACCAAGGGGGGAAATCTCCTAGGTGAAATTCCACACTCGGAATTTTCCGCTGGAGAGAGTCGTTAGGGCAAAATTCTTTAAAATTCCTAGAAGCGTTTCTACTCACCAGAACGAAGGACAGTTTTCTCTCTGTCAACATGACTCTTTTTCAGCCCCATGTTATTGTGAGTCTGAAAATAAGGCAAAACTGTTGCAGAACTTAGCCACAAAAGAAAGACAGAAACTGCCAGTACTAGTTTGATATGCATCTTGTCAGGTTACTCCTAGTTAACTGGTATGTACTGGTTAGAGGTCAAATGGCTACTGAATCTATAAAAAGACCGAATGGTTAGAAAAAGAATAAATCATTTTATTTGACCTTAAGTTTATATGAGTAACTATGTAATTACTGTCACTAGAACTTTCAATCCAGTAAAATTATCAGAAACATTTTATAAAGAATACATTTCTTTACAGTAACATAAGAAACAATTGTTAAAGAATGAATGTTAGTTATACCAATAGTAAGTTCACCGAATGCACTCTCTTTAATTGAAGATAATGAGAGCCTTGTCGATAAGTACATTAAAATAATGACTAGTTATGATTCGAGTAAAAGTCAATGAAAATTGAAATGGAATATAGGCTAAAAAATAGACCATACCTATAACATCATCAAAATATATATTCAGTGCTTTTATTGCATTGTAATATTTGGCAAATAATGTCCAGAAGATGAATGTGAAATATCAATTCCGAGTACCACAAACTTATTTGATTAAAGTCATGGAATATTTCTATGATTCTTCTTCATCTGTGTTGAACCTATAAGTATTGAGGTCGTAGCAGTTAAATCAATGTAGATTATTGGGGTAACTATGGTATTTAATGTGTTTACAAGAAACAGCTTTGGGTTTCTGTCGAATGTTATTCTTTTACTTCCAAACGAATAGCAAGGAACATATTGCCACATTGTGAATTAGGGTTAAACCTTAAAAGCTTTAGAGTACTGATTGCTACAAAAGTACTGCCCCTAATATAAAGTACTGCCCCTAATATGAAGTACTGCCCCTAATATAAAGTACTGCCCCTAATATAAAGTACTGCCCCTAATATAAAGTACTGCCCTAATATGAAGTACTGCCCCTAATATAAAGTACTGCCTCTAATATAAAGTACTGCCCCTAATATAAAGTACTGCCCCTAATATAAAGTACTGCCCCTAATATAAAGTACTGCCCCTAATATAAAGTACTGCCCCTAATATAAAGTACTGCCCCTAATATAAAGTACTGCCGCTAATATAAAGTACTGCCCCTAATATAAAGTACTGCCCCTAATATAAAGTACTGCCCCTAATATAAAGTACTGCCCCTAATATAAAGTACTGCCCCTAATACAAAGTACCGCCCCTAAAAAAAATTTACCACTAATAAAATGTTTTTTTCATATGACTGAAAACGTGCACGGGCATTTCGTCCTCGAATTGCTTTATTTCGTATTATATTTATAATGTGTATATATTTTATATTATTTATATATATTCTGCAACATACAAGTAGAAAACACCCTTTGTTGATGGTAATTAGAAATTCATGGTCTTTTCCTATATTCTTATTGCTATCTTTTCTCCTGATGGCCGGCATCAGTAAAATAATGAAGCTGCAACTTTTTTAATGATATACAGGCATGCCCCGCTTTTAGTACACCCCAGTCTTATAATATCTATAATAATTGTGAGGCATGTCTCGATGTTATTACAGTACATATATATAGAAAACGGTTAAATGGAGACTTCTTTAGTGGTGTTTATTTCACGGTAACTACAATAATCATCAATAGAAGTATTCAGATTAGGTTATTAGAAGCAATATTGGTTCAGAAATTAGTTTTTATAGCAGAATATTTTAACAATGACTCATTGCTTACATAATGATATGAATGTATATAATATACTACTAAACAAGTGATATAAAAGAATTAACTAGATATTGGTACTTTTTAATGTTACGTTTAATTATTTAAATGTAAAAACATCCGTGTTATTTGACAGTTTCATATTTTCACACTTTAAAACAAAGCATATATAATAATTATTATTTACCTCTATTGTAATTACTTTAATTCTTACGTATCCACACATTTATTCTTGTTTGTACCCTGTTATTTCTGTTTTAAATACTCATAACTCATTAATTTATGCAAAATATTAAACGAGGTAATCAATAACTTGAAGAAACAGTCAACCCGTGTAGCATATCCAATTTTATAACTGAAATCGATAGATTAATATTCTTTATATGTGTTCACATGAAATGTTTCAGCTTAAGTCACTATTAAATTAATATATATTTACACCTTGCTATTAATGAAATAGTGAAAAATAATATTAAATGTATCCATAAAAACTTTAAAATACAAAATAAAGCAATTCGTGGACGAAATGTCCGTTGGACGAAATGTCCGTGGACGAATTGTACGTGGACAAATTGTCCGTGGAAGGAATATCCGTGGACGATATGTCCTAGACCCGATTGAAAATGCGGAATTGTCCGATAGCTTGCAGCGTACTCCATAAAATATACAAGAAAATCATTTTATCGATCATTTTTATTTTTTTTGAATGATTGGTTCCTTATAAATTCCTTCGTTAAAAATTCCACCACACAAAATTTCACCATAGAAAGTTCAATTACTGAAAATGCTGCCTCTACGGAAAAGGCGGCCTCTCAATGCCGCTTTAATGCAAATGAAATACTGGATATCATTTGCTTTAGGAGTAGCTAAAAAGCTGCTTCCTTATAACATATTATTAATTAAATATCCTAGAAATTATAGGTATAGATTAAAAGATTCATCATGAATTTTTTCACAATCTAACGTTACCGGGGTCCTCGCATGAAATAAATAGACGATCAAGTTATATATTACCAAAAGCAAACTTATATTCTTATTCAAGAAATATAAAAATTATTATGACAAATTAAACTTAATTCTTTAAAATATTATAATTTACAAGGGGAGCATGATTGACTTCCATTTATCTACACAATTAAGTGATATGAAATTATAAATAGAACTTTACAAATTGAACTCTTTCATACTCATTCATAAACCTATGTCATTCCTACTAAACTTCTATCAAACTTTACAAAAAGTAAAACGCGTTAACAATCTAACACCAGAGGGATCTATTTCCCCTCCAAAGATGGCTTAGCTACCTCAAAAATCACCTTTCTCACGACACCGTCAGAACAAAGTGTTATGAACCAGACCCATAGGCCACTGAGCTGAAGGTGTGTTCGGTTTAACGAATAATAACAGTTCACTAATCTGTGCATTTTTTTTTTTTTTTTAAAGACAATATTTTTCCATTTAAAACAAGGGTATTGGGTTTCGTTTGAATCCACTTCTGCTTTTCTAATAATCGTCTTAAGTATTCTTTAAGCCAGCGAAGCCAACAAATAACAGACAGATATTGGGTTTACATCTACCTTTTTCGAGACTATAGATCGACACGAGAAAACCCACCCGGAAGAGGCGCCTCGTGAAGGTTTTCAAGATCAATATGTTGTTCGGAGAGATGGGTTCCAATTCAGAAGTCTGCGCCATCGTACGAGTCAATGGTCTTGAATTCAGTATGAATTCTGCTTCTCAATCTCACATGAAGGTCTAGAGTACCTCAGAAGTTAATTTATCTTTATGTTCGGCATATTGATGAAAAATCCTCCTCAAGGACCGAATTTCTCTTTCCAATATTCCACTAAAATAGTGGATAAAATTCCACTTGATACCAGCATTTGAGATCTGATCAGAAATTTACGCTTTATTTCATTGGACATGGGGCTCATTTTGTTAACGACACCCTTCGACTAAGCTAGTCCCATTATCGCTGTACATGGCAGCGACCTCCCCTCACTGAGCTCCCGATATTCTGATTGCGTTAAGGAAAGAGCTGACACCCAAAGATTCCACGAACTCAGGGTATATTGCTCGAGACGTAAGACGGGAAAAAACTACATCATAGTTCTTAACACAATTCTTTCCTCACCTCTGATGACCATCCCTGTTATAAAAATGCCTTCTGTGTTGATTGCACTCTGTCTGCAGGCAAAGACATCATCAGCAAGAAAACTTTAATTGATAATTCGCTTCACAACAGTACTGAATCCGAAAATATAATTATTCCCCCGTAAAATGGAAAGTAGATAATTGCCCCATAATTAAATGTAAATTTCGTATCATTACATATACACCATGATGAGAATCGGGTAGAAATAATTGGGTGCTTAACACTATAATCCACCGAACACTGAGAGAGGCGACTCTTCACTCTCAACAATCCATACTCTCCTATGAAAGGATATAGTTTATACAACAATGTTTCCCTTACGAAGAATATCAATTTGACATGAATAATGTAATCTTTCAAATTTGAATAAATTCTCATATTACCTTTTCTGCCTCTGAATACTCTTCCCGTGAGAGCGGGAAACCAGAACACACGCCACTCCTAAGCTTCCCAAAATAACTGATTATGTACAGCCCCTCTAAGCGCCATTTAATTGTGCTTTAGGTATATACCATTTAGCTAGATAGTTCTGCCAACAATCATCTTTATTTCCAATACTCTACAGGTTGTCTGACACTTTTGTTGCCAAACTTTAACATAAGGTAGCAATCGTCAAAATAAACACTTTATATTCTATGAAGGTATGGTCTTAAATGCTTAGTTAAAGAGTTACAAGGTTAGGAATGTATCGATCTTGTACCATTTATAATTATTAGTACATTATATCTTTAATGTTGCGATAAGAAACAAAAAAAAAATTATTAACAGTAATTATTATGAGCACAAGAAACATAATCTTAAATTATGTTAGATTATTACAGAATGGGTTCAAACTGCCACCCATTTGTTGCGATGCAGGCGTTCAAACGTTTGTCCAATGATTCGCGGACCTGAGCAAAGACACCAGGAGTTTCACGAATCCTTGCGGAGGCTTCGACAATCCTGCCTATCAGATCCTTTTCGGATTAAATCGATGTTTCATACACCAAACTCTTCAAATGTCCCCATAAGAAGAAATCTAGGGGCGTAATATCATTTCCTTTCCTTGCCACGGGTTTTTCACTAATTATAAACATTTTTTTTACCCAACTTCAAGTCCTTCTAACTCTTTATTTAAGCATTTCAGACCATACCTTCATAGAGTATAAGGTGTTTATTTCAACAATCGCTTTCTTATGTTATAGTTTGGCAATAAAAGTGTCGGACACCCTGTACTTTACATGCAGGCTCCTCGAAAATCTAAATTGACCTTACTGCAACAATGTAGAGCTCCAAACCCAATCCAAATCTTTCTTTTAAGGAAGAAAGAGACAGGTATTTCTCTTAACGCAATATTAGTTATATCAATAGGGTCCTGCACATAATGCCAACTCGTACCATTTGTACTTGAGCAAATGTAGCTTAATAGAACTTCAATATATCTCAAAAGCCCAGAGAGTCTCTTCGCCATTATTTCAGCACAATTTGACTGTCTGTCCTGTAATAATCCTGATCGAATGCATATGTTAGTTCAGTTCTCACTATCTGCAAGTTTGGTAAAATAAATCTCGATCCTTGAAATGGTTCTAAGCCGAGATTCCACCGAGGTAACATTTTGGCAACACGCACCATGCTACATTGCCGCACGGACAAAATGTGATTCAAGATTCAACCAGTTAAACAGAAGGCAACAAGTAACATTCGGCTGCATAGCACGCTGCAGATGGTAACACGTTGTCCAATTGTTTACAGCATGCGGATAGATTTTGCATGTTGCCTAGTGTTGAACGGCTTCCCACAACTTGCGGGAGGGATTTGTTGTTGCCGGCTACGAAGGGAAATAATTATAGTTTTGATTGCATTGAATGTAGAAAACGAATGTTTTAAAGCTGTTATAATCACTCTTCAATCATTTACAATAAAAATCATGAAACGGAGAAAAAACATTTTGCTGCATTCTAATTAAAGGTGAGGATAGTGTTTATTTTTTTATATTGATTTAATTATTGAGGATAGTGTTTCTTATTATTTTGCTGCTAACCCCATGAAATTAGATAGCCTATTTTCAATTTTATATGCTTTTAAAGATTTATATAATCAAAACTGTACAATGCCTATTTTACTTCCGACATTCTAATTTTCAGTCAAAAGAAAAAGAATATACACCATTTGTTTTGAATGTCAACTTGGTATAGGGTATAATAAAATCATTTATTATTCGTGTTTAAGGTCGAAGGCCGAAAACGCATTGTTTGTTTATGAATTCATATTTTAAATCAAAACAAAGAGTGTACAATCTTCTTTTTCAGCGTCAGACTAGTGATTCACTCAATTCTCAGGTAACAAAAAATTATCCCCGGGACATTCCGGGGAAATTCCGTGGGATTATTCCTTCGATATCCCCAGCGTTATCGATGGATGCCCTATTTTGATGTTTTTGCGATATGTGGATATCCCCAAATGATATCGAGGGAATAATGATGGGATTTAAAAATATTATCTCTGGAATATTCCCTCGATTACAAGGGAAGGGCAAGGAATACCGAAATTATGATTACCTCGATAACAAGGGAATAAAATTGGGATAGTAAGGGGATATTCCCTCAATATCGAGGGGATCAAATGGGAATATTCCCTGAATATTCCCTGGATATCTAGAATAGAGGAAGGATATAAAAATAAGAATACCAGAATTAATATTTCCTAGTATATACTGCATTTGTATGGGTAATTTTGACTTTACATGAATTAGTTGAATGAAACATATTGTTATATACACATTATATGGTAAGAAATGGAGAAAGAAATGAAATGGTGTTTCCAGGTCTCGAACCAGCAGCTTGTTAATATCTGCTTGCGACGATAACCACTCGACCATCCTGGACACAAAAGAAGTAGGATTTTTAGTGAACTTTATGCAATATGATAACTCAAGTTTATCTTTAAGTTATCATCGATGAATATAATTTCAATATAATTTTTTTAATTATTTAAAGAAGGTTTGCTTCTTCTGGCAGGGGGCCTTTTAAAAAAAAAAAAAAAAAAAAAAAAAAAAAAAAAAAATATATATATATATATATAATTTCATATATCATAGATTATTTCTTTTTTTCTTTTATAATCATTTCTTTTCTTATTTTTAGGGGATTAACTATTTTTCACTAATTCCTGGAATATTCCCTCGATATTGTTAGGAAATCAACAAATTTTTAGTAATTCCTGGAATATTCGTTCGACATCCTTAGGGGATCAACAAATTTTCAGTGATTCTTGGAATATTCCCTCGATATCAATAAGGAATCAAATAATTTTCACTAATTCCTGGAATATTCCCTCGTTATCGGAAAGGGATCAACTAGTTTTCATTAATTCCTGGAAAATTCTCTTGATATCATTAGGGGATAAACTAATTTTCATTTATTTCTGGGATATTTCATCGATATCGTTAGTGGGTGAAGTAATTTTCACTGATACTTGGAATATTTCCTCGATATCGTTTGGGATCACCTAATTATCACTAATTCTTGGAATATTCCCTCGATATCATTAGGGGATCAACTAATTTCACTAATTCCTGGAATATTCCCTCGATAGCATTTTACGATTCCGGATACTATAGATATCGAGGGAATATTCCGGGAATATCTCAATGTTACCTGGGTTAATTGTTGCACATAGAGTATCAAAAACTTTAGAATCTTATAATAAAATGGACACACATTGTGTTTTTCAGTGCCGAAAGATGGAATCTCAGTGCCATTACCATTTTCTTTTCGTTTTTTTTTTAAATTGCTGGGGGTACTGGGTAAATAAAATGAGGTGGTAGATTTTATTGAGGTACGTACAATGTTACATATTTTTTACATAAATATTGGTACTATATTTATAACTTGCATTAAAAGGAATTAATAAATCATATTTTATTACTTTTTGTTCGTGTGAAAAAATTCATAATAAAACAAAAATTGATAATGTTGCATAAGTAATAATAAGTAACTCATAAAATGACAGGATAAATGACAATGACTACCTATCTTATAAAAAGAGGGACTTAAAAATGATGGCACAATTTCTTAACACATTGCTATAACTTATTGAGTGTCCATATAGACAAACGTATGAAAAATAGAAATAACTGATCTATAGAAAAAGAGAAAGAGGTAAAAAATTTAAACATCGGCAGTACTGTAAAAATAAACAAAAAAATACATTATTAACGGTTAAGATTGACTATCAAAGTTCCAAGGTGTTTTATACTGCTCTCCAATTATATACTAAATATACTATTCTTCAATTAGTTTACCCTCCTCTTCTATATAATCCTAGTAATTTATAGAGCAGTCATAACGAAAAAATTTGAATTTTCTTTTTTAGAAAATAAAGCACTGTTTCTCTCCTGGGCACGAGTGCTACCCTGAGTGCCAAAAGAGCACTGAGTGCTGTATTTCTTCACCCCTGTCCTAAACCTTAGTTCTATAATATTATATGATAAACTCATTTTTTTCCTGGAGCCAAGAAAGGACCTTTAATATTCTCCGAACTTACAAGTTTGAAATAATTGTTATTCAAAATAATAGTTATTTTTCTATGGGTTGTTTTATAAAAAAATTGCTATGTTATAAAAGCGGAGTCCGCCTGTATGAACTTAAGTTGTAAATACCCAACTAGTGTATCTCGGTACCTGACTTGCAATTACCTACCTAGTGTATCTAGGTACAGATACCAAAACTGCAATTGCCAAATTAGTGTACATAGGTGCCTAGGCTCTAGATCAGGAGTGGGCAAATGCAGCATTCAGTGCTATTTTGGCACTCAGAGCGGCACTCGTGCCCACCAGGAAAAAAGTGCTTTATTTTCTTCCAAAGAAAATTTAGAATTTTTAGCCCTGACTGCTCTATAAATTACAAGGATAATATAGAAGAGGATGGTCAACTAATTGGAGAACAGTATATTTATAATGACCCCGATACTTTGATAGTAAATTTTATCCGTTAATAAGGTGTTTTTTGTTACAATAGAGACGGTATTTAATTTATTTACCTCTGTCTCTTTTTATATAGATCAGTTAATTTTATATCTTTCATAAGCTTGTTTAGGGACATTCAAACAATGTGGTAAATATTTATGCAATCATTCTTAATTCCCTTTTTTAATAAGTTCGGTAGCCAGTATAATTTATCCTGTGAATTTGTGAGTTACTTATTATTACTTATGCAAGATTTTATTTTTGTTTTTATTGTGAATAATTTTCACAGGAAGAAAAAAATTATTATATATCATTTATTAATTCTTTTTAATGCAAATGATAAATCTATTACCAATATTTATGCGCAAAATATGTACCGTTGTACATGTACGTACTTCAATTAAATCTACCACCTCATTATATAATTATACAGTATCCCCAGCAATTTAGAAAACGAAAAGAAAATTGGCACTGAGATTCCATCTTTCGGCACTGAAAAACACAATGTGTGCCCACCCCTGCCCTAGATACTATGGATAGGTGATTTCCCTTCGTTCTCCATAGCAGTCCTCGTATTTGGGGGAGTTCTCCATAGCAGTCCTCGTATTTGGGGGAGTTCTCTATAGCAGTCCTCGTATTTTGGGGAGTTCTCTATAGCAGTCCTCGTATTTTGGGGAGTTCTCTATAGCAGTCCTCGTATTTTGGGGAGTTCTCTATAGCAGTCCTCGTATTTGGAGGAGTTCTCCATCAGTTACAGCCCGGCTCCATACTCTTAAATAATTTGCACAATCACGATATTGTCACAAAAATTCAGGATACTGAAAACGCGCAACGCAATCTTAAGATAGTGCATAAAAATTGGTAAAGTCACAGCAGTGACTGGTAGACATCTATACATAAGTAACAACGGTAATTATTGAATATATTGTTTTATAAAGACTATTAGACTTATAACATTAAAAGTCAGCACAATATTTTTTTTTATTAATTATTTCATACAATAACAACATAAATAGTGAAATATATAGGCAATAAATATGAAGGAAATATATATATAGGCATTAACTATATCAATAGTGAAATATATATGCAATAAATATACTAATCGTTAAATATAAATGCAATAACTAACAATTGTGAAATATATAGCTAGACAATAAATACAGGGGTTGGGCAAAATCATTGGAACACGATAAATCTTAGTAGTTCATTTTAAAATTAGGTTTTATCCAAAATTGTGATTCCATTTTCACTGTGCTGGTACAGATTCAATGTGAAAAACTGGTTCTTGCTATAAAAATAAATTGCATAATTTCCAATATATTCCAAATTTATTTGATGTTTTGGTACCTGATTTAACTGATTTTGAAATGGGCATATTTTGGTGCTCCCATATGGCAGGAGCTTCGATCTTGTGTTTTTCTAGAGCTGCCATATCAGAGACGATGACACACTTCGATAAAAGAGGGAAATAGCTCAAACTGTCTTTCTCTGATGAAAATCGGCGATCATTAAACTGCATTTTGAGGAAAAACTTGCCGGCAACAAAGGTGTGTGCAGATTTAAATCAGCATCAAAGCAATCCAGTTTCTACAAAAATCGTTAGTCTTGCATGAGCTCCATAAAACTTGATACCATGAAAGAGCCAACATCAAGATATCTCTGTTTTTCACGATACGTTGAGAAGCGGATGATGTGGTATCGGCACCGAAAAACTTTTTCTCCAGATCAGTGGAGTAGAGTAAAATTCTCCGATGAGTTCAGTTGTACTCTTTTTTCGACTTTATGGCGAGTTTACGCATGGAGGCAACCCAAAGAAGCTTTCAACTCGGACTGTCATCTTCCTACAGTGAAGCACGGAGAAGGCGAATTAATAGATTGGGAAGCAATATCTTGGAGTTCTCTTGGTTCAATTATTGCCTTGCTTGGAAGACTCAACAGCCAAGATTACTTAAACATTTTGGGCAACCAGGTACATCCGATGTGCCAAACTCTGTTACCTGAAGATGGCTTCATCTTCCAACACGATAATTCTCCGACCCAGAACATTTTGTTTTATTCAACTACCTTTATAGTATTAGAAGTTCCGAAGGAAAAAAGTACAGTATTCTTTATAAAATGTAACTCCGTAGGCATTTTGTCCTAGTACCGTAATAACTGTATCAATAGTTAAATATATAAACAATAACTGTATCCATAGTGAAATATATAGGCAATAATTAAATCAATAATGAATTATAGAGGCAATAACTATATAAATAGTGAAATATGTAGGCATTACCTCTAGCAGTAATGAAATATAGAAATAATAATTATAACAATTGTATACAAATTTCATAAATAAAATATCTACAAAACTTATCCTCTATAAAAATCAGTTTATAATAAAATTAAAGTATACATTTTGTCACTATCAAATCAGGTGGGTCGTATAATCAAACACTATACAGTACAGATACTGTATAGTGTATTTAGTATTTACCTGGGGTTATTATATATTAATAATTAATTAATACAGAAATATTCAATTTATAAAGAAAATATACATTTATATCATACGATTCATTTATAAGTTAAATAGTAGATGTCAATTTGTTTCATAAATAAAAGTATTTGTAGACTAAGTATATAAACAAAAAAAATTTGATTGGTACTCAAATAACCGGGAATCAAGTAGCGGGGATCAATTGACCGGCCACCAAAATTCATTTCAAACAATTTGTTTTTATTGACGTTATTATTTAGAACTAGCACTTACATTATCAATAAGAATTGTTAATCATATTTTTCATCTCAAATATAGCTTAAATTATTAAGTTTCGAAATTTTCCTATTGGCAAGTTGCTTACATGATATAACTGTTATAATTATCTTTGAAAATTTTGCGGAAGGTTATATTTAGGTCGGCATTTAATTATTTTGTAATCTTGTTATTCGCATAACTCAAATATTATTCAACCAAATTGTTTGAAATTTGATGGGACGATTATAGTCATTATACAGGAACCATTTTAGTGGATTTTGGGACCTATCAAGTCAAAAGTCAAGGTCACTCAATAATTCAACAAAATTCTCTGAATTTTGCTGTGATTAGAGGGAAGCGAACAGATCGAAGTTCAAAGTTATTTATTACCAAAGTATTATTGGATGGTCATTGGCATTTATAAATAGTGGTGAATGTATCTGCTCTACTAGTGCCCGTCATGTTTTTGGTAATGAAGCTCATACATCGTTCATCATATATAATTATATATAGTAGAACTCATCTATCACGAACATTCTGAGTTACGAACTCCCTCAGCTATTAACTGTTTTTACAGTTTTTATGTAACGCTTTCAAGGAGAACTTTTTGCGGGTAAGTGATTTAGATACACGTACGTCCTGATCTTTAAAGTCTTGCAGGTTGTTTAGTTCCTTGAGTATAATTAAAAATTGCTGAAATAACCTAACAGTGGAATATATATGCAGTTGTTTCATTACCTTTTAACGAGATACTAAGTATAGTTTATCCAACCTGTTGCCATTTTCTATGTTTAATTACAAGGGATATTTTTCAAGGGGCATACCTTCCTCAGTTATGAACAAATCAACCATTCGTAATAGAGGAGTTCTACTGCAATATTTGAGGTGAAATCACCCTTATCAATTAGATTTATCTTAAACTTAGTCAACTGTAAGCTGCATATTTCTATTATATGTTATTTATTTATTATTTACACTAAATTATGTGTAGAAACAGAAAAATATTACTGAAAATCTAATTATCGGGATCAAATGACAAGGAATCAATTTTTTTAAGGCAGACCTTCTTTAAATAGTTTTAAAAATCAATCAATTGACCTGGACCCGAAAAAAGAATGTTATATATTTTTATCTTTAAAAAATCATTTTGATTTCAGATTATAGATTTAAGATCCATTTTCTTCAAATTCAGAATGAGATGATTGTAACATATTGAGCAATAGATCCGTTTTAAGTTCAATCAATAAATCAATAAAACTGACAGATGAAGTTTCGTTCCGCTGAGCAAAAATAATTAGTCAGATTAAAATAGTAGTCTTTTGTCACATCATAGAAGACACTGGCACATGGACCTCCAGAATTAGGATGTCTATATGAGAAAGGGTACCTTCCTACCACTGGCTTCATGTCGAAATGTCCTCCTCTCTGCCAATGCCAAGTGTCAGTGCCTGTATTCCTCGCAAGTGCCACGTAGTAACTGGTTATTTTATCAGTTATGGCACCAGAAACTGAAAGAATTTGAAATTATACTGAGATGAGATAATGGTACTGTAAAATTTTTCAGTTGTCTCTTTTAATCTTCTTCAAAATATTGTTCTGGATGTGTTAGATCAGACTCCCAAAATTCAGAAAGATATTTTAGATAGGTATTTTGAATTAATGAAATCCGTTTACTTCAATAGTGCAATTTACGTGACTAAATAAATAGATATGGGAACAAATAACAGGAAAAAATAGTTCGTACTAAAGTCATTTTCTACATCCCTTTTTGCATATGGTGTATTATACAAACTCAACATTTTAAATATTTAACAAAAATACTATTCACATTTCACGAAAAAGTAGCAAATCACAGAAAAAAAAATTCATATTGCAACCAAATATTTCAGTCGTGATTTTTTTTTGTCTATTTTAGACAGTTTAAATATTTTACATAAATAGCAACCTTCAGAATCCAACAAATGCTTTTGAAGGCTTTTCAAGAACGCTATTGAAGGCGGAGAGATGAGAGACGATCCTGAAGGACAATTCTTTGAGGCTTCGCCGTAAGACAATTTCATATTTTGTTCGAGGTAAATACAACCCACACCATCAACAAGTTTGAACGGTTTACTGCAATGGACTAAATGAATAATAGTATAGTTTAACTTGAGTAGAAAATAATTGGCTTTATTATATTCATATATAATTTACAGAAAACACTATCAAGTTTAAAACTTTCTTTTCGATATTTTGATGAACATTAAATGCTGTGGTTACGTAGCAATTGCTGGAGAAGTCACTTTAAAACGGTGGACGGAAATTTCGGTCACGGAATGAAAAATACTCAGTCAATGAAAATCGAAAATATATAGATTTATTTATAGTACACACATGTAAAATATGGTCTTTTTTTAAATTTGTTGTTAGTTTTTGAAAAAATAACTTTAGAATAAAATTGAAAAAAATTATATTTTCTCAAAATTTCTAATTTAGATTGTTTTTATTGTACAATAGTTTGGATCTTCCTATTTACATTAGAATAATTTTTTAGTATAAGTTCTCTTTAATTATTTAAAATATGTTTACATAGTCTCATATACTATATTTTGTTAGCATAGTATGTCTCAATTATTAAGTTTTGAAGCCTAAAGTTTATGATTTAGTTTTGATATTATTTTAATATCACTGAAATTATATTATTGTCTAATACTATTTGTAACATCAGTCTTCATTGACAAAAACAGTTGGAAAAGTTTTATTACTGAGTTTTATTATTTCCGATTTAAAATAAACATACTTCAAAATCATTTAATATCAGTTTTTACCCTGTGACCTGCTATAGACACCTCACAGTCGGTCGGAGCCCACCACCATTGGCGATGATCGGAGCCATGGTCGTAGAGCAGCGAAGATTATCTTTTATTTTTTAATGTTCATTATCTAAATATAGATAGTTTTTTTTTAAATTATTTAAAGAAGGTTTACTTCTTCTGGAAGGGGGGTTTTTATACTGACTAAAAATTTCTTGTTATTTTTCAGTATTTATATATTTAAACACATATAATGTACGATCAATTCTTTTAATAGGCATTAACCCATTTAAAATACTACAATAAATCAGTATGTTACATAGAACTGAAAAGTTTTTATATATACATCAGACCGAAATTTTCAAGACCGAATTTTCCGCTCAAATCTCAAGTTAAATGAATATCAAAACATGTCAAAATTACTATTGTTTATACGTATCATTTAACGGTGCTAGGACGTTTCGTTACTGGACGTTTTGTTAACGGACGTTTCGTTACTAGGACGTTTCGTTACTGGACGTTTTGTTAACGGACGTTTCGTTACTAGGACGTTTCGTTACCAGATTTTTTGTTCCCAGACGAACGTTTTTTTAAATTTAAGATGAGTTACTGACTACAAATTATACCAATCTCATACATTATAAATATATATATCAATATGTATTACATTTTTTAACCCTATAATTTTTTTTAATTTTTTACCCCAAATCACCAGAAATTTCCCCTCAAATTAGAAAATAGTATATGGGAATTAAAATATATGAAGAGTTAATATGTTAAATTATATAGTCTTTTCTTTTATGATCGAAAATATTTATTATGTTTTTATTTATGTTATTTCCATTCGGTAACTTGTACCATCTGGTTATTGGATCTTTACCCTTACGTTAATTTTTTTCAGAAGTATCAAAAACAAAAGATTTTCAAATGAACCACATTTTCGATCTTATGAGGAAAAATAAATTGATTTATTGTTATTTAATTGGTATCCATGATTTTCCCACTTCCAACTTTTCTAATCAAAGATATTAAGAGATAATTGTTAATTTAAATACCTCTGATTATAATCAATATATAACCTGATACTTAGCAGACGAATAAAATGTATGTTAAACCTTATAATTTAAAGTAGTATAAATTCTTAAGTGTATGGGATTGGTATAAATTATAGTCTGCAACCCATAACAAATGAAAAAAAAATTTCAGGTTTAAAAAAAAAACGAAAAATCTGGTAACGAAACGTCCTAGTAACGGATCGTCCGTTAACGAAACGTCCAGTAACAAAACGTCCGGTCACCCATTTAACAACGGTTAATGATGTTAACCGCTTTCTTTCCGAGACCGAATTTTCCTAGGACCCTTAGAAACCGACGTTTCAGCACGATGCACTTTTAAACCGGAATATCTGATCTTATTATAGTATGATAAATTTGGTTCCACTGTATCATCATCAACTTCAAAGATGCTCTGTTGCTAGGTCTGAACTCACACTAGGTCACAATTATATGCTTGACATCAGAAAACTTCAGAATTCTGATTTTCAACATGTATGACCTAATGTGAGTTCAAAACACGTGACAGAGCATCTTTGTAGTAATAAGTAATGATTAGAACGAATTTTACTGGAATAACCTAATCATAATTGATTTATATTTTGAGTGTAGATCAATTTATTTTCAAATGTAATGTTTTCCAATTAGCAGAAACAATTATAGATACTTACAATATCACTGCGCAAGAAATCATTACGAGAGTCGAGCTTCCTATAGAAATGTTGCAAGATTACCTTTGGAAAGTGTAGTCGTTGTGGAAGCGTTGAAGCTCTCCAGATAGGTAACATCAAAAGTTTCAGCAATGAAGCATGAAAAACTCGTTATAGTTTTTTGAAAAACAGTCACGGCCATACAGGAGTCATCCATAGCACACAGATTACGACAGTCTTCTGGAATTTGGAAAAAAATGAAGGCAATTAACTAAATAATATTTGGCCTAACCAAGCCTATTCTATAAAAATATTTGATTCAATTTAAAGCAGCTCTGTAACTAATTAATAATCAAGAAAGTAAATATTTTCAAAAATGATACTAAACTGTTAAATATTTCTACTCACCAGAACGAGGGACAGTTTCCACTCTGTCAACATGAGTCATTTTCAGCCCCATGTTATTGTGAGTCTGAAAATAAGGCAAAACTGTTGCAGAACTTAGCCACAAAAGGGAGACAGAAACTGCCAGTACTATTTTGATATGCATCTTGTTATATTACTCTTTTTTAAACTGGTATGTAATTTTAAGAGGTCAAATGGCTACTGAATCTATAAAATGAAAGCACAGAATGCTTCTGAAATTGATAAATCAATTTATTTAACTTTACTTTTATATAATTAGACATGTAATTAATGTCTTAAGAACTCTCAGTCAGGTAAAATAATGAATTGTTTTTAAAGAATGAATGTTAGTTACACCAATAGTAACTTCACAGTATGCACTCTCTTTAATTGAAGATAATGATAGCCTTGTCGATGCGTACATTAAAGTAATAACTTATCATGATTCAAGAAAAATTCCTTGGAAGTTTAATTTGAATTCATATTAAAAATATACAATATCATCTATAACATTATCAAAATATACGCTTATTGCTAGATGAAGATATTTTAAAGATTATTATTTTGTCAAATAATGACCAAAAAATGAATGCAAAATATCAGACTAACATGATTGAAATCATTTCAATCATAATCATATTTATATGATTATTCTCCATTCATGTTGAAGTATTGAAGTTATTATAAAATCAATATACATTGTTGGAGTAACTAAGGTATTTTATGTGTTTACAAGAAATATACCAAGGTTGTCAGGGATAACTTTATGTTTCTGTCGAATGGTTTTCTCCTTCTTTCAAACAAATAGCAAGGAACTTATCGTTATTATGTGAGTTAGGGTTAAACCTTGAAAGCATTCGATTACAGATTCTAAGAACCAAATACAGTAGTGGCTCTAATACTAACACTCTATGATGTATGGATTATCGTCTGTTTATTACCCCTCGGTTTATAGTAAAATCTATAGAATGATTAACCCTAATGAGTTTGACGTCTGTTTAAGCACATATTTCAAATATCTTTATATTTTCCATGTCATTTCTATAAATTTATATGCCCTTCTTAACTTTGTTCCTGCAACCAAACATATTTTGTATTTAAAAATTTAAAAAATATTTACGTATCGGCGTAAATCACGAAAATTAGGAAATTAATTGTACTGTGGTGATGTGTGACAACGTAGAAATTCAGCTATGTTCCCGCTAAACACACTACAGTCCACCTTTTCAAGGAGAACAGACACATGCGAGAGCTGTGATTGGGTCACATTCCACCCAATCACAGCTCTGCTCTCTCAGTTGCCAATGTCTTAACATACCTACGAATTTATTTCTCCTTAAATTTTCCCGTATATTTACTTGAAATTTGGTACACATTAGTTTAGTATATTTTATAAAATCTTTTAAAAAGATAGTACCGTAACCTCATAAATAAGACATGTGTTATTTATGAGTCAAACCTTCCCATACATTCTGATAGTCGAACTTATTAGGGCTAAAGTGTCCTTGGATAAAGTGAAATTGTGCAAGGGAATTAATTAAGTAAATATATATGAAATTTTACAGGATGAACAGAAAATCCTTGTAAATTTTCAAATTTATTATTGAACACTTATATCTTTTTTCAATATATAAACTCATTATATAGATGCATTTTTCAAGTTGAATAAATAAAATCTAAAAGATTAGGTTTTAAATGAGAAAACAAATTGCAAACATTCAGTTCCTTAGCGCAAGGAAAACCAACTCTTAGATCATTACACTTTTAATAGATGCAAAAGTGACGGTATACCATGGGGGAAACGGAGTCTACTGTACGTAGACTCCTAGAGCTGAATATATCGTTAACTCCAGGTTACGAATCACTGACCACGTTCTTATATTTCGAGGCTTTATATACCATGAAATTCTCATTGAAACCTATCTAACTAAATGGCTATAACCTGGATGGCCCAACTTATCTCAAAGAACTTAATTAACCAAAATGGTTAACCTGACAATCAAAAAACACATCATTGAATCTTTCGTTACTCCGCGAGAAGAAATATTTTCATTATTATATTATTCCTTCTTCAAATCTGGCAGATAAATATTAAACTAATTCTAAAGAACAATAAGAACTTATAAAGTACTGCCCCTTATATAAAGTACTGCCCATAATATAAAGTACTGCCCCTAATATAAAGTACTGCCCCTAATATGAAGTACTGCCACTACTATAAAGTACTGCCCCTAATATAAAGTACTGCCTCTAATATAAGTACTACCCCTAATATAAAGTACTGCCCATAATATAAAGTACTGCCCCTAATATAAAGTACTTCCCCTAATAAAAAGTACTGTCCCTAACATAAAGTACTGCCCCTAATATAAAGTACTGCCTCTAATATAAGTACTGCCCCTAATATAAAGTAGTGCCTCTAATATAGAGTACTGCCCCTAATATAAAGTACTGCCCGTAATATAAACTACTGCCCTTAATATAAAGTACTGCTCCGAATATAAAGTACTGCCCCTAATATAAAGTACTGCCCATAATATAAAGTACTGCCCCTAATATAAAGTACTTCCCCTAATAAAAAGTACTGTCCCTAACATAAAGTACTGCCACTAATATAAAGTACTGCCCCCAATATAAAGTACTGCCCTTGATATAAAGTACTGCCATTGATATAAAGTACTGCCCCTAATATAAAGTACTGCCCCTGATATAAAGTATTGCCCTAATATAAAGTACTGCCCCTAATATAAAGAACTGCCCCTGATATAAAGTACTGCCCCTAATATAAAGTACTGCCCCTAATATAAAGTTCTGCCCCTGATATAAAGTAATACCCCTGATATAAAGTACTGCCCCTAATACAAAGTACTGTCCATAATATAAAGAACTGCCCCTAATATAAAGTACTGCCCCTGATATAAAGTACTGCCCCTAATATAAAGAACTGCCCCTAATATAAAGTACTGCCCCTAAAATGAAGTACTGCCCCTGATATAAAGTACTGTCCCTTTTAAAAAGTACTGCCCCTGATATAAAGTTCTGCCCCTGATAAAAAGTACTGCCCCTAATATAAAGAACTGCCACTGATATAAAGTACTGCCCCTGATATAAAGTACTGCCCCTAATATAAAGTACTGCTCCTAATATAAATTACTACCCCTTGTATAAAGTACTGCCCCTTATATAAAGTACTGCCCCTAATATAAAGTACTGCCCCTTATATAAAGTACTGCCCCTAATATATAGTACTGCCCCTAATATAAAGTAATGCCCCTAATAAAATGTACTGCCCCTAATATAAAGTACTGCCCTTAATATAAAGTACTGTCCCTAACATAAAGTACTGCCTCTAATGTAAAGTACTGCCACTGATATAAAGTACTGCCCTTGATATAAAGTACTGCCCCTAATATAAAGTACTGCCACTGATGAAAAGTACTGCCCCTAACATAAAGTACTGCCTCTAATCTAAAGTACTGCCACTGATATAAAGTACTGCCCCTGATATAAAGTACTGCCTCTAATGCAGAGTACTGCCCCTAATATAAAGTACTGCCCCTTATATAAAGTACTGCCCCTAATATAAAGTACTGCCCCTAATATAAAGTACTGCCCCTAATATAAAGTACTGCCCCTAATATAATGTATTGCTCCTAATATAAAGTACTGCCCCTAATATAAAGTACTGCCCCTAATATAAAGTACTGCCCCTTATATAAAGTACTGCCCCTAATGTCAAGTACTGCCCCTAATATAAAGTACTGCCCCTAATATAAGGTACTGCCCCTAATATAAAGTACTGCCCCTAATATAAAGTATTGCCCCTAATATAAAGTACTGCCCTGATATAAAGTACTGCCCCTAAAGTAAAGTACTGCCCCTAATATAAAGTACTGCCCCTAGTATAAAGTACTGCCCCTAATATAAAGTACTGCCCCAAATATAGAGTACTGCCCCTAATATAAAGTAATGCCCCTAATATAAAGTACTGCCCCTAATATAAAGTAATGCCCTTGAAATAAAGTACTGCCCCTAATATAAAGTACTGCCCCTAATATAAAGTACTGCCCCTGATATAAAGTATTGCCCTAATATAAAGTACTGCCCCTAATATAAAGAACTGCCCCTGATATAAAGTACTGCCCCTAATATAAAGTACTGCCCCTAATATAAAGTTCTGCAACTGATATAAAGTAATGCCCCTGATATAAAGTACTGCCCCTAATACAAAGTACTGTCCATAATATAAAGAACTGCCCCTAATAAAAAGTACTGCCCCTGATATAAAGTACTGCCCCTAATATAAAGAACTGCCCCTAATATAAAGTACTGCCCCTAAAATGAAGTACTGCCCCTGATATAAAGTACTGTCCCTATTAAAAAGTACTGCCCCTGATATAAAGTAGTGCCCCTAATATAAAGTACTGCCCCTGATATAAAGTTCTGCCCCTGATATAAAGTTCTGCCCCTGATAAAAAGTACTGCCCCTAATATAAAGAACTGCCACTGATATAAAGTACTGCCTCTGATATAAAGTACTGCCCCTAATATAAAGTACTGCTCCTAATATAAATTACTACCCCTTGTATAAAGTACTGCACCTTATATAAAGTACTGCCCCTAATATAAAGTACTGCCCCTTATATAAAGTACTGCCCCTAATATATAGTACTGCCCCTAATATAAAGTAATGCCCCTAATAAAATGTACTGCCCCTAATATAAAGTACTGCCCCTAATATAAAGTACTGCCCCTAATATAAAGTACTGCCCTTAATATAAAGTACTGTCCCTAACATAAAGTACTGCCTCTAATGTAAAGTACTGCCACTGATATAAAGTACTGCCCTTGATATAAAGTACTGCCCCTAATATAAAGTACTGCCACTGATGAAAAGTACTGCCCCTAACATAAAGTACTGCCTCTAATCTAAAGTACTGCCACTGATATAAAGTACTGCCCCTGATATAAAGTACTGCCTCTAATGCAGAGTACTGCCCCTAATATAAAGTACTGCCCCTTATATAAAGTACTGCCCCTAATATAAAGTACTGCCCCTAATATAAAGTACTGCCCCTAATATAAAGTACTGCCCCTAATATAATGTATTGCTCCTAATATAAAGTACTGCCCCTAATATAAAGTACTGCCCCTAATATAAAGTACTGCCCCTTATATAAAGTACTGCCCCTAATGTCAAGTACTGCCCCTAATATAAAGTACTGCCCCTAATATAAGGTACTGCCCCTAATATAAAGTACTGCCCCTAATATAAAGTATTGCCCCTAATATAAAGTACTGCCCTGATATAAAGTACTGCCCCTAAAGTAAAGTACTGCCCCTAATATAAAGTACTGCCCCTAGTATAAAGTACTGCCCCTAATATAAAGTACTGCCCCAAATATAGAGTACTGCCCCTAATATAAAGTAATGCCCCTAATATAAAGTACTGCCCCTAATATAAAGTAATGCCCTTGAAATAAAGTACTGCCCCTAATATAAAGTACTGCCCCTAATATAAAGTACTGCCCCTGATATAAAGTATTGCCCTAATATAAAGTACTGCCCCTAATATAAAGAACTGCCCCTGATATAAAGTACTGCCCCTAATATAAAGTACTGCCCCTAATATAAAGTTCTGCAACTGATATAAAGTAATGCCCCTGATATAAAGTACTGCCCCTAATACAAAGTACTGTCCATAATATAAAGAACTGCCCCTAATAAAAAGTACTGCCCCTGATATAAAGTACTGCCCCTAATATAAAGAACTGCCCCTAATATAAAGTACTGCCCCTAAAATGAAGTACTGCCCCTGATATAAAGTACTGTCCCTATTAAAAAGTACTGCCCCTGATATAAAGTAGTGCCCCTAATATAAAGTACTGCCCCTGATATAAAGTTCTGCCCCTGATATAAAGTTCTGCCCCTGATAAAAAGTACTGCCCCTAATATAAAGAACTGCCACTGATATAAAGTACTGCCCCTGATATAAAGTACTGCCCCTAATATAAAGTACTGCTCCTAATATAAATTACTACCCCTTGTATAAAGTACTGCACCTTATATAAAGTACTGCCCCTAATATAAAGTACTGCCCCTTATATAAAGTACTGCCCCTAATATATAGTACTGCCCCTAATATAAAGTAATGCCCCTAATAAAATGTACTGCCCCTAATATAAAGTACTGCCCCTAATATAAAGTACTGTCTCTAATATAAAGTACTGCCCCTAATATAAAGTACTGCCCCTAATATAAAGTACTGTCCCTAACATAAAGTACCGCCTCTAATGTAAAGTACTGCCACTGATATAAAGTACTGCCCTTGATATAAAGTACTGCCCCTAATATAAAGTACTGCCACTGATGAAAAGTACTGCCACTGATATAAAGTACTGCCCCTGATATAAAGTACTGCCTCTAATGCAGAGTACTGCCCCTAATATAAAGTACTGCCCCTTATATAAAGTACTGCCCCTAATATAAAGTACTGCCCCTAATATAAAGTACTGCCCCTAATATAAAGTACTGCCCCTAATATAATGTATTGCTCCTAATATAAAGTACTGCCTCTAATATAAAGTACTGCCCCTAATATAAAGTACTGCCCCTTATATAAAGTACTGCCCCTAATGTCAAGTACTGCCCCTAATATAAAGTACTGCCCCTAATACAAGGTACTGCCCCTAATATAAAGTACTGCCCCTAATATAAAGTATTGCCCCTAATATAAAGTACTGCCCTGATATAAAGTACTGCCCCTAAAGTAAAGTACTGCCCCTAATATAAAGTACTGCCCCTAGTATAAAGTACTGCCCCTAATATAAAGTACTGCCCCAAATATAGAGTACTGCCCCTAATATAAAGTAATGCCCCTAATATAAAGTACTGCCCCTAATATAAAGTAATGCCCTTGAAATAAAGTACTGCCCCTAATATAAAGTACTGCCCCTCATATAAAGTACTGCCCCTAATATAAAGTACTTCCCCTAATATAAAGTACTGCCCCTAATATAAAGTAATGCCCCTAAAATAAAGTAATGCCCCTAAAATAAAGTACTGCCCCTAATATAAAGTACTGCCCCTAATATAGAGTACTCCCCTAATATAAAGTACTGCCCCTAACATAAATTAATGCCCCTAATATAAAGTACTGCCCCTAATATAAAGTACTGCCCCTAATATAAGGTACTGCCCCTAATATAAAGTACTGCCCCTAATATAAAGTATTGCCCCTAATATAAAGTACTGCCCTGATATAAAGTACTGCCCCTAAAGTAAAGTACTGCCCCTAATATAAAGTACTGCCCCTAGTATAAAGTACTGCCCCTAATATAAAGTACTGCCCCAAATATAGAGTACTGCCCCTAATATAAAGTAATGCCCCTAATATAAAGTACTGCCCCTAATATAAAGTAATGCCCTTGAAATAAAGTACTGCCCCTAATATAAAGTACTGCCCCTAATATAAAGTACTGCCCCTAATATAAAGTACTTCCCCTAATATAAAGTACTGCCCCTAATATAAAGTAATGCCCCTAAAATAAAGTAATGCCCCTAAAATAAAGTACTGCTCCTAATATAAAGTACTGCCCCTAATATAAAGTACTGCCCTAATAAAAAGTACTGTCCCTAATACAAAGTACTGCCCCTAATATAAAGTACTGCCCCTAATATAAAGTACTGCCCTAATAAAAAGTACTGCCCCTAATACTAAGTACTGCCCCTAATATAAAGCACTGCCCCCAATATAAAGTACTGCCCCTAATATAAAGTACTGCCCCTAATATAAAGTACTGCCCCTAATATAAAGTACTGCCCCTAATATAAAGTACTGCCTCTAATATAAAGTACTGCCTCTAATATAGAGTACTGCCCCTGATATAAAGTACTGCCCCTAATATAAAGTACTGCCACTGATATAAAGTACTGCCCCTAATATAAAGTACTGCCCCTGATATAATGTACTGCCCCTAACATAAAGTAATGCCCCTGATATAAAGTACTGCCCCTGATATAAAATACTGCCCCTAATATAAAGTACTGCCCCTGATATAAAGTACTGCCCCTAATATAAAGTACTGCCCATGATATAATGTACTGCCGCTAACATAAAGTACTGCCTCTAATGTAAAGTACTGCCACTTATATAAAGTACTGCCCCTAATATAAAGTACTGTCTCTAATATAAAGTACTGCCCCTAATATAAAGTACTGCCCCTAATATAAAGTACTGTCCCTAACATAAAGTACCACCTCTAATGTAAAGTACTGCCACTGATATAAAGTACTGCCCTTGATATAAAGTACTGCCCCTAATATAAAGTACTGCCACTGATGAAAAGTACTGCCACTGATATAAAGTACTGCCCCTGATATAAAGTACTGCCTCTAATGCAGAGTACTGCCCCTAATATAAAGTACTGCCCCTTATATAAAGTACTGCCCCTAATATAAAGTACTGCCCCTAATATAAAGTACTGCCCCTAATATAAAGTACTGCCCCTAATATAATGTATTGCTCCTAATATAAAGTACTGCCTCTAATATAAAGTACTGCCCCTAATATAAAGTACTGCCCCTTATATAAAGTACTGCCCCTAATGTCAAGTACTGCCCCTAATATAAAGTACTGCCCCTAATATAAGGTACTGCCCCTAATATAAAGTACTGCCCCTAATATAAAGTATTGCCCCTAATATAAAGTACTGCCCTGATATAAAGTACTGCCCCTAAAGTAAAGTACTGCCCCTAATATAAAGTACTGCCCCTAGTATAAAGTACTGCCCCTAATATAAAGTACTGCCCCAAATATAGAGTACTGCCCCTAATATAAAGTAATGCCCCTAATATAAAGTACTGCCCCTAATATAAAGTAATGCCCTTGAAATAAAGTACTGCCCCTAATATAAAGTACTGCCCCTAATATAAAGTACTGCCCCTAATATAAAGTACTTCCCCTAATATAAAGTACTGCCCCTAATATAAAGTAATGCCCCTAAAATAAAGTAATGCCCCTAAAATAAAGTACTGCTCCTAATATAAAGTACTGCCCCTAATATAGAGTACTCCCCTAATATAAAGTACTGCCCCTAACATAAAGTAATGCCCCTAATATAAAGTACTGCCCCTAATATAAAGTACTGCCCTAATAAAAAGTACTGCCCCTAATATAAAGTACTGCCCCTAATATAAAGTAATGCCCCTGATATAAAGTTCTGCCCCTAATATAAAGTACTGCCCCTAATATAAAGTACTGCCCTAATAAAAAGTACTGCCCCTAATACAAAGTACTGCCCCTAATATAAAGTACTGCCCCTAATATAAAGTACTGCCCTAATAAAAAGTACTGCCCCTAATACAAAGTACTGCCCCTAATATAAAGTACTGCCCCAAATATAAAGTACTGCCCCTAAAATAAAGTACTGCCCCTAATATAAAGTACTGCCCCTAATATAAAGTATTGCCCTAATATAAAGTACTGCCCCTAATATAAAGTACTGCCCCTAATATAGAGTACTACCCCTAATATAGAGTACTGCCCCTAATATAAAGTACTGCCCCTAATATAAAGTACTGCCCTAATAAAAAGTACTGTCCCTAATACAAAGTACTGCCCCTAATATAAAGTACTGCCCCTAATATAAAGTACTGCCCTAATAAAAAGTACTGCCCCTAATACTAAGTACTGCCCCTAATATAAAGCACTGCCCCCAATATAAAGTACTGCCCCTAATATAAAGTACTGCCCCTAATATAAAGTACTGCCCCTAATATAAAGTACTGCCCCTAATATAAAGTACTGCCTCTAATATAAAGTACTGCCTCTAATATAGAGTACTGCCCCTGATATAAAGTACTGCCCCTAATATAAAGTACTGCCACTGATATAAAGTACTGCCCCTAATATAAAGTACTGCCCCTGATATAATGTACTGCCCCTAACATAAAGTAATGCCCCTGATATAAAGTACTGCCCCTGATATAAAATACTGCCCCTATTATAAAGTACTGCCCCTGATATAAAGTACTGCCCCTAATATAAAGTACTGCCCATGATATAATGTACTGCCGCTAACATAAAGTACTGCCTCTAATGTAAAGTACTGCCACTTATATAAAGTACTGCCCCCGATATAAAGTACTGCCCCTAATATAAAGTACTGCTCCTAATATAAATAACTACCCCTTGTATAAAGTACTGCCCCTATTATAAAGTACTGCCCCTAATATAAAGTACTGCCCTTAATAAAAAGTACTGCCCCTAATAAAAAGTACTGCCCCTGATATAAAGTACTGCCACTAATACAAAGTACTGCCCCTAATATAAAGTACTGCCCTAATAAAAAGTACTGCCCCTAATACTAAGTACTGCCCCTAATTTAAAGTACTGCCCCTAATAAAAAGTACTGCCCCTAATACTAAGTACTGCCCCTTATATAAAGTAATGCCCCTAATATAAAGTACTGCCCCTAATATAAAGTACTGCCCTAATAAAAAGTACTGCCCCTAATACTAAGTACTCTCCCTAATATAAAGTACTGCCCCTAATATAAAAAACTGCCCCTAATAAAAAGTACTGCCCCTAATACTAAGTACTGCCCCTAATATAAAGTACTGCCCTAATAAAAAGTACTGCTCCTAATACTAAGTACTGCCCCTAATATAAAGTACTGCCCCTAATGTAAAGTACTGCCCCTAATAAAATGCACTGCCCCTAATACTAAGTTCTGCCCCTAATATAAAGTACTGCCCCTAATATAAAGTACTGCCCCTAATATAAAGTACTGCCCCCAATATAAAGTACTGCCCCTAATATAAAGTACTGCCCCTAATATAAAGTACTACCCCTAATATAAAGTACTGCCCCCAATATAAAGTACTGCCCCTAATATAAAGTACTGCCCCTGATAAAAAGTACTGCCCCCTAATACAAAGTACTGCCCCTAATACAAAGTACTGCCCCTAATACAAAGTACTGCCTCTAATACAAAGTACTGCCCCTAATACAAAGTACTGCCCCTAATACAAAGTACTGCCCCTAGTACAAAGTACTGCCCCTAATACAAAGTACTGCCCCTAATACAAAGTACTGCCCCTAATACAAAGTACTGCCCCTAATACTAAGTACTGCCCCTAATATAAAGCACTGCCCCCAATATAAAGTACTGCCCCTAATATAAAGTACTGCCCCTAATATAAAGTACTGCCCCTAATATAAAGAACTGCCTCTAATATAAAGTACTGCCCCCAATATAAAGTACTGCCCCTAATAGAAAGTACTGCCCATAATATAAAGTACTGCCCCTGATACAAAGTACTGCCCCTATTACAAAGTACTTCCCCTAATACAAAGTACTGCCCCTAATACAAAGTACTGCCCCTAATATAAAGTACTGCCCCAGATACAAAGTACTGCCCCTAATACAAAGTACTGCCCCTAATACAAAGTACTGCCCCTAATACAAAGTACTGCCCCTAATACAAAGTACTGCCCCTAATACTAAGTACTGCCCCTAATATAAAGCACTGCCCCCAATATAAAGTACTGCCCCTAATATAAAGTACTGCCCCTAATATAAAGTACTGCCCCTAATATAAAGTACTGCCCCTAATATAAAGTACTGCCCCTAATATAAAGTACTGCCCCTGATATAAAGTACTGCCCCTAATATAAAGTACTGCCCCTGATATAATGTACTGCCCCTAACATAAAGTAATGCCCCTGATATAAAGTACTGCCCCTGATATAAAATACTGCCCCTAATATAAAGTACTGCCCCTGATATAAAGTACTGCCCCTAATATAAAGTACTGCCCCTGATATAATGTACTGCCGCTAACATAAAGTACTGCCTCTAATGTAAAGTACTGCCACTTATATAAAGTACTGCCCCCGATATAAAGTACTGCCCCTAATATAAAGTACTGCTCCTAATATAAAGTACTGCCCTTAATAAAAAGTACTGCCCCTAATACTAAGTACTGCCCCTAATTTAAAGTACTGCCCCTAATAAAAAGTACTGCCCCTAATACTAAGTACTGCCCCTTATATAAAGTACTGCCCCTAATATAAAGTACTGCCCCTAATATAAAGTACTGCCCTAATAAAAAGTACTGCCCCTAATACTAAGTACTCCCCCTAATATAAAGTACTGCCCCTAATATAAAATACTGCCCCTAATAAAAAGTACTGCCCCTAAAACTAAGTACTGCCCCTAATATAAAGTACTGCCCTAATAAAAAGTACTGCTCCTAATACTAAGTACTGCCCCTAATATAAAGTACTGCCCCTAATGTAAAGTACTGCCCCTAATAAAATGTACTGCCCCTAATACTAAGTTCTGCCCCTAATATAAAGTACTGCCCCTAATATAAAGTACTGCCCCTAATATAAAGTACCGCCCCCAATATAAAGTACTGCCCCTAATATAAAGTACTGCCCCTAATATAAAGTACTACCCCTAATATAAAGTACTGCCCCCAATATAAAGTACTGCCCCTAATATAAAGTACCGCCCCTGATACAAAGTACTGCCCCCTAATACAAAGTACTGCCCCTAATACAAAGTACTGCCCCTAATACAAAGTACTGCCCCCAATACCAAAGTACTGCCCCCAATACAAAGTACTGCCCCTAATATAAAGTACTGCCCCTGATACAAAGTACTGCCCCTAATACAAAGTACTGCCCCTAATACAAAGTACTGCCCTTAGTACAAAGTACTGCCCCTAATACAAAGTACTGCCCCTAATACAAAGTACTGCCCCTAATATAAAGCACTGCCCCCAATATAAAGTACTGCCCCTAATATAAAGTACTGCCCCTAATATAAAGTACTGCCCCTAATATAAAGTACTGCCCCTAATATAAAGTACTGCCCCCAATATAAAGTACTGCCCCTAATAGAAAGTACTGCCCATAATATAAAGTACTGCCCCTGATACGAAGTACTGCCCCTGTTACAAAGTACTTCCCCTAATACAAAGTACTGCCCTTAATACAAAGTACTGCCCCTAATATAAAGTACTGCCCCTGATACAAAGTACTGCCCCTAATATAAAGCACTGCCCCTAATACAAAGTACTGCCCCTAATACAAAGTACTGCCCCTAATATAAAGTACTGCCCCTAATATAAAGTACTGCCCTTAATACAAAGTACTGCCCCTAATACAAAGTACTGCCCCTAATACAAAGTACTGCCCCTAATACAAAGTACTGCCCCTAATACAAAGTACTGCCCCTAATACTAAGTACTGCCCCTAATATAAAGCACTGCCCCCAATATAAAGTACTGCCCCTAATATAAAGTACTGCCCCTAATATAAAATACTGCCCCTAATATAAAGTACTGCCCCTAATATAAAGTACTGCCTCTAATATAAAGTACTGCCTCTAATATAGAGTACTGCCCCTGATATAAAGTACTGCACCCTAATATAAAGTACTGCCCTGATATAAAGTACTGCCCCTAATATAAAGTACTGCCCCTGATATAATGTACTGCCCCTAACATAAAGTAATGCCCCTGATATAAAGTACTGCCCCTGATATAAAATACTGCCCCTAATATAAAGTACTGCCCCTGATATAAAGTACTGCCCCTAATATAAAGTACTGCCCCTGATATAATGTACTGCCGCTAACATAAAGTACTGCCTCTAATGTAAAGTACTGCCACTTATATAAAGTACTGCCCCCGATATAAAGTTCTGCCCCTAATATAAAGTACTGCTCCTAATATAAATAACTACCCCTTGTATAAAGTACTGCCCCTATTATAAAGTACTTCCCCTAATATAAAGTACTGCCCTTAATAAAAAGTACTGCCCCTAATATAAAGTACTGTCCCTGATATAAAGTTCTGCCACTTATACAAAGTACTGCCCCTAATATAAAGTAATGCCCCTAATATATAGTACTGCCCCTAATATAAAGTACTGCCCACAATATAAAGTACTGCCCTTGATATAAAGTACTGCCACTGATATAAAGTACTGCCCCTGATATAAAGTACTGCCCCTAATATAAAGTACTGCCCCTAATATAAAGTACTGCCCCTAATATAAAGTACTGCCCCTGATATAAAGTTCTGCCCCTGATATAAAGTACTGCCCCTAATATAAAATACTGCCCCTTATATAAAGTACTGCCCCTGATGTCAAGTACTGCCCCTAATATAAAGTACTGCCCCTAATATAAAGTACTGCCTCTAATATAGAGTACTGCCCCTAATATAAAGTACTGCCCCTAATATAAAGTAATGCCCCTAATATAAAGTCCAGCCCCTAATATAAAGTACTGCCCTAATAAAAAGTACTGCCCCCAATATAAAATACTGCCCCTAATATAAAGTACTTCCCCTAATATAAAGTACTTCCCCTAATATAATGTACTGCCCGTAATATAAAGTAATGCCCCTAAAATAAAGTAATGCCCCTAACATAAAGTACTGCCCCTAATATAAAGTACTGCCCCTAATATAGAGTACAGCCCCTAATATAAAGTACTGCCCCTAACATAAAGTAATGCCCCTAATATAAAGTACTGCCCTTAATATAAAGTACTGCTCCTAATATAAATAACTACCCCTTGTATAAAGTACTGCCCCTATTATAAAGTACTGCCCCTAATATAAAGTACTGCCCTTAATAAAAAGTACTGCCCCTAATATAAAGTACTGTCCCTGATATAAAGTACTGCCACTGATACAAAGTACTGCCCATAATATGAAGTACTGCCCCTAATATAAAGTACTGCCCCTAAAATAAAGTACTGCCCAAAATATAAAGTACTGCCCCTGATATAAAATACTGCCCCTAATATAAAGTAATGCCCCTAATATATAGTACTGCCCCTAATATAAAGTACTGCCCACAATATAAAGTATTGCCCTAGATATAAAGTACTGCCACTGATATAAAGTACTGCCCCTGATATAAAGTACTGCCCCTAATATAAAGTACTGCCCCTAATATAAAGTACTGCCCCTAATATAAAGTACTGCCCCTGATTTAAAGTTCTGCCCCTGATATAAAGTACTGCCCCTGATATAAAGTACTGCCCTTAATACAAAGTACTGCCCATAATATAAAGAACTGCCCCTAATATAAAGTACTGCCCCTGATATAAAGTACTGCCCCTAATATAAAGAACTGCCCCTAATATAAGGTAGTGCTCCTAAAATGAAGTACTGCCCCTGATATAAAGTACTGTCCTTAATAAAAAGTACTTGCTCTGACATAAAGAACTGCCCCTAACATAAAGTACTGCCCCTAATATAAAGTACTGCCCCTTATATAAAGTACTGCCCCTAATGTCAAGTACTGCCCCTAATATAAAGTACTGCCCCTAATATAAAGTACTGCCTCTAATATAGAGTACTGCCCCTAATATAAAGTACTGCCCCTAATATAAAGTAATGTCCCTAATATAAAGTACAGCCCCTAATATAAAGTACTGCCCTAATAAAAAGTACTGCCCCCAATATAAAATACTGCCCCTAATATAAAGTACTTCCCCTAATATAAAGTACTTCCCCTAATATAAAGTACTGCCCGTAATATAAAGTAATGCCCCTAAAATAAAGTAATGCCCCTGAAATAAAGTACTGCCCCTAATATAAAGTACTGCCCCTAATATAGAGTACTGCCCCTAATATAAAGTACTGCCCCTAACATAAAGTAATGCCCCTAATATAAAGTACTGCCCCTAATATAAAGTACTGCCCTAATAAAAAGTAATGCCCCTGATATAAAGTTCTGCCCCTAATATAAAGTACTGCCCCTAATATAAAGTAATGCCCCTGATATAAAGTACTGCCCCTAATACAAAGTACTGCCCCTAATACAAAGTACTGCCCCTAATATAAAGTACTGCCCCTAATAAAAAGTACTGCCCTAATAAAAAGTACCGCCCCTAATATAAAGTACTGCCCCTAAAATAAAGTACTGCCCCTAATATAAAGTACTGCCCCCAATATAAAGTACTGCCCCTAAAATAAAGTACTGCCCTTAATATAAAGTACTGCCCCTAATATAAAGTACTGCCCCTAATATAATGTACTGCCCTAATAAAAAGTACTGCCCCTAATACTAAGTACTGCCCCTAATTTAAAGTACTGCCCCTAATAAAAAGTACTGCCCCTAATACTAAGTACTGCCCCTTATATAAAGTACTGCCCCTAATATAAAGTACTGCCCCTAATATAAAGTACTGCCCTAATAAAAAGTACTGCCCCTAATACTAAGTACTGCCCCTAATATAAAGTACTGCCCCTAATATAAAATACTGCCCCTAATAAAAAGTACTGCCCCTAATACTAAGTACTGCCCCTAATATAAAGTACTGCCCTAATAAAAAGTACTGCTCCTAATACTAAGTACTGCCCCTAATATATAGTACTGCCCCTAATATAAAGTACTGCCCCAATATAAAGTACTGCCCCTAATATAAAGTACTGCCCCTGATACAAAGTACTGCCCCTAATACAAAGTACTGCCCCTAATACAAAGTACTGCCCCTAATACAAAGTATAGCCCCTAATATAAAGTACTGCCCCTGATACAAAGTACTGCCCCTGATACAAAGTACGGCCCTAATACAAAGTACTGCCCCTAGTACAAAGTACTGCCCCTAATACAAATTACTGCCCCTAATATAAAGTACTGCCCCTGATACAAAGTACTACCCGTAATACAAAGTACTGCCCCTAATACAAAGTACTGCCCCTAGTACAAAGTACTGCCCCTAATACAAAGTACTGCCCCTAATACAAAGTACTGCCCCTAATACAAAGTACTGCCCCTAATACTAAGTACTGCCCCTAATATAAAGCACTGCCCCCAATATAAAGTACTGCCCCTAATATAAAGTACTGCCCCTAATATAAAGTACTGCCCCTAATATAAAGTACTGACCCTAATATAAAGTACTGCCCCCAATGTAAAGTACTGCCCCTAATATAAAGTACTGCCCCCAATATAAAGTACTGCCCCTGATACAAAGTACTGCCCCTAATACAAAGTACTTCCCCTAATACAAAGTACTGCCCCTAATACAAAGTACTGCCCCTAATATAAAGTACTGCCCTTGATACAAAGTACTGCCCCTAATACAAAGTACTGCCCCTAATACAAAGTACTGACCCTAATACAAAGTACTGCCCCTAATACAAAGTACTGCCCCTAATACAAAGTACTGCCCCTAATACAAAGTACTGCCCCTAATACTAAGTACTGCCCCTAATATAAAGCACTGCCCCCAATATAAAGTACTGCCCCTAATATAAAGTACTGCCCCTGATACAAAGTACTGCCCCCTAATACAAAGTACTGCCCCTAATACAAAGTACTGCCCCTAATACAAAGTATAGCCCCTAATATAAAGTACTGCCCCTGATACAAAGTAATGCCCCTGATACAAAGTACGGCCCTAATACAAAGTACTGCCCCTAGTACAAAGTACTGCCTCTAATACAAAGTACTGCCCCTAATATAAAGTACTGCCCCTGATACTAAGTACTGCCCCTAATATAAAGTACTGCCCCTAATACAAAGTACTGCGCCTAGTACAAAGTACTGCCCCTAATACAAAGTACTGCCCCTAATACAAAGTACTGCCCCTAATACAAAGTACTGCCCCTAATACTAAGTACTGCCCCTAATATAAAGCACTGCCCCCAATATAAAGTACTGCCTCTAATAAAAAGTACTGCCCCTAATATAAAGTACTGCCCCTAATATAAAGTACTGACCCTAATATAAAGTACTGCCCCCAATGTAAAGTACTGCCCCTAATATAAAGTACTGCCCCCAATATAAAGTACTGCCCCTGATACAAAGTACTGCCTCTAATACAAAGTACTTCCCCTAATACAAAGTACTGCCCCTAATACAAAGTACTGCCCCTAATACAAAGTACTGCCCCTAATACAAAGTACTGCCCCTAATACAAAGTACTGCCCCTAATACAAAGTACTGCCCCTAATACTAAGTACTGCCCCTAATATAAAGCACTGCCCCCAATATAAAGTACTGCCCCTTATATAAAGTACTGCCCCTAATATAAAGTACTGCCCCTAATATAAAGTACTGCCCCCAATATAAAGTACTGCCCCTTATATAAAGTACTGCCCCTAATATAAAGTACTGCCCCTAATATAAAGTACTGCCCCTAATATAAAGTACTGCCCCCAATATAAAGTACTGCCCCTAATAGAAAGTACTGCCCATAATATAAAGTACTGCCCCTGATACAAAGTACTGCCCCTAATATAAAGTACTGCCCCTGATACATAGTACTGCCCCTAATACAAAGTACTGCCCCTAATACAAAGTACTGCCCCTAATATAAAGTACTTCCCCTGATACAAAGTACTGCCCCTAATACAAAGTACTGCCCCTAATACAAAGTACTGCCCCTAATACAAAGTACTGTCCCTAATACAAAGTACTGCCCCTAATACAAAGTACTGCCCCTAATACAAAGTACTGCCCCTATTACAAAGTACTGCCCCTAATATAAAGTACTGCCCCTATTACAAAGTACTGCCCCTAATACAAAGTACTGCCCCTAATACTAAGTACTGCCCCTAATATAAAGTACTGCCCCTATTACAAAGTACTGCCCCTAATACAAAGTACTGCCCCTAATACTAAGTACTGCCCCTAATATAAAGTACTGCCCCTAATATAAAGTACTGCCCCTATTACAAAGTACTGCCCCTAATATAAAGTACTGCCCCTAATACTAAGTACTGCCCCTAATATTAAGTACTGCCCCTAATAAAACATCTAACATTTATCACAAATGAAACAAAAAGAAAGAAAATGGAAAATTACAATAAGTGCACAAAATCGACAACTGTCATAACTCTGTGTTTGTTTTCTGAATTCGACTGTTCG
The DNA here is from genome assembly GCA_947561585.1 of Caprella mutica. Classification (NCBI taxonomy): domain Eukaryota; kingdom Metazoa; phylum Arthropoda; class Malacostraca; order Amphipoda; family Caprellidae; genus Caprella; species Caprella mutica. The sequence goes on from CANNZV010000654.1 coordinate 184,604, forward strand.
ATTCCAAGCATTCCATACAATTCTATAGAACTCTATTGCTTCTATTTACGAATAGGTAGTGTGTTTGGATTCATTTCTGTACTCTTCTATCCGGGGAAATTGTTGCATTCTCAATAAATGCCCTCTTTCCCTAAACAATTTTTTATATTGATTTAATTAATGAGGATATTGTTTCTTATTATTTTACTGCAAACCCCATGAAATTTGACAGTCTATTTTCAATTTTATATTCTTTTAAATATTACTGTAATCAAAACTCTACATCACCTATTTTACTTCCGACTTTCTCATTTTCAGTCAAATGAAAAAGAATATATACAATTTGCTTCGAATGTCAACTTGGTATTGGGTATAATAAAATCATTTGATATTAGTGTAAAGGTATAAGATTGGATAAACTTACTATCGAAACGTTTATATACTTTAGAAAATAATTTATATCCTAATCGAAGGCCGAAAACGCCTTGTTTGTTTATGAATTCATATTTGAAATCAAAACAAAGAGTGTACAATCTTCTTCTTCAGCGTCAGACTAGTGATTCGCTCAATTGTTGAACACATGTAATACAAACTTTAGAATCTAATAATAAAATTGGCACACATTGTGCTTTTCAGTGCCGAAAGATGGAATCTCAGTGCCATTACCATTTTCTTTTTTTTTATTTGCTGGGGGTACTGAGTAATTAGAATGAGGTGGTAGATTTTATTGAGGTACGTACAATGATAGACATTTCTTCACATAAATATTGGTAGTATATTTATAATTTGCATTAAAGGGAATTAATAAATTATATTGAATTACTTTTTTTTCATGTGAAAATATTTCATGATAGAAATAAATAGTATTTTTTTTCATAGGTATAACAATAAGCAACTCATAAAATCACAGGATAAATGACAATGGCTACCTATCTTATAAAAAGAGGGACTTCGCACAAATTTTTACCACATTGCTATAGAGTTTCCCTAGATAAACGTATGAATAATAAATAATTGATCAAGATAAAAAGAGACAGAGGTAAAAAATTTAAACACCGGCACTACTGTAACAATAAACAAAAAAAATACATTATTAACGGATAAAAATGACTATCAAAGTATCAAGGGGATTTATACTATTCTTCAATTAGTTTACCATCTCCTTTTATATAATTCTAGTAATTTATAGAGCAGTCATGGCTAAAAATTCTCAACTTTCTTTGGAAGAAAATAAAGTACCGTTTCCCTCCTGGGCACGAGTGTTACTCTGAGTGCCAAAAGAGCACTGACTGCTACATTTCACCACCCTTGTCCTAGACTTTAGTTCTTTAATATTATGTGATAGACTCATTTTTTCCTGGAGCGAAGAGAGGACCTTTAATATTCTCTGAACTTACAAGTTTGGAATAATTCTTTTTTTTTCTTTGGGTTGATTTATAAAAAAAATTGCTACGTTTTAAAAGCATGGCCCGCCTATATGTACTCAAGTTATGAATACCCAACTAGTGTATCTCTGTATCTTACCTGCGATTACCTACCTAATGTATCTAGGTACAGGAACCAAAACTGCAATTGCCAAAATAGTGTACATATTTTGCCAAATAGTGTAGGTGCCTAGATACTATGGGTAGGTGATTTCCCTTCGTTCTCCATAGCAGTCCTCGTATTTGGGGGAATTCTCCATCAGTTACAGCCCTGCTCCATACTCTTAAGTGATTTGTTCAATCATAATTTTGTCACACAAATTCACGATACTGAGAACGAGCAGAGCAATCTTAAGATAGTGCATTAAAATCGGTAAAGTCACAGGAGTCACTATACCTTTTCCAATTGAAGTTCCTCCAAATGAAATAACATTTCATCAAATTGAAATAGAATTTCATCAAAGTGAAATAACAATTCCTCCAAGTGAACTATCAATTCCTCCAAATGAAATATCATTTCAGCAGAATAAAAATAGAATCAATATGCAGTCAATTAAATTTATTACGTGAAATTAATTTACATGAATTTATTTTCATTTAGTCTTCTTTTCATCAATTAACTACATAATATTTTTTATATATATTTAATTTTACATATTTTTCAAGTTAACTTATATACTACCCCATTAATTTTAGTGGGGTAATAATAGTAAAGGAAAATGTATGTAAAATAATAATAAATAAAATATATGAAAAATGTATCAAAAATAATTACTAAAAAAACTGATGAAAAATTATGTAACAATTCTACCTATTTGAATTTTTTTCATGTAAACAAATTTCATATACATTTTTTTATGTAAATAAATTTCATTTAAATAAATTTCATGTAAATAAATTTATATGTGAATAAATTTCATGTAAATAAATTTCATGTGAATAAATTTATATGTGAATAAATTTCATGTAAATAAATTTCATGTAAATAAATTTAATTGACTGCATATTAATTGTATTTTTATTCTGGTGAAATGTTATTTCATTTGGAGGAATTGATATTTCACTTTGATGAAATGTTATTTCACTTTGATGAAATGATATTTCACTTTGATGAAATGTTATTTCACTTTGATGAAATGTTATTTCACTTTGATGAAATGTTATTTCACTTTGATGAAATGTTATTTCACTTTGATGAAATGTTATTTCACTTTGATGAAATGTTATTTCACTTTGATGAAATGTTATTTCACTTTGATGAAATGTTATTTCACTTTGATGAAATGTTATTTCACTTTGATGAAATGTTATTTCACTTTGATGAAGTTATATTTCATTTGGAGGAACTTCAATGGAAAAGGTATAGTAGAATCTATACATAAGTAACAATGGTAATTAATGAATATATTGTTATAAAAAGACTATTCGACTTATAACATTGAAAGTCAGCACAATATTTTGATCAATTATTTAATATTTAATACTATAACCATATCAATAGTGAAATATATAAAGAATAACAATATAAACAGTGAAACATATCAACAAAAACTGTATTAATAGTGAAATGAACAGGGTGGCGAGAAAAAGGAAACCATTTTCAAATTAATTTATTTTCCAAACTATCAAAGATAATTATTTTTTAAAACCTTTCTTTTATTCGTTTGCTTTTTCTGCATATAACTTCAAAACTTCTCAAAAAACCGACATCCAGCAGCGAATTTGAAAAATGTGGATAAATGGGCTTGCGCGAGGATGAAATATACGAAAAAAAAAAATAGCTTTATTATTCATTTTATATGGTTGTTAAAACATTAAATCCTACCAATGTTGTAGCAAATAAGGGATAATTAATTACCTTTTGAGAGTTGGTATTTGAGATAAAATGGAAATCTTTAATAAAATCAGTTCGCTGTTAATTTTCATCTCCTATTCGAAATCCTCAAAATGCAGCTTTAAAAAGAACAGAGGGTTATTGTTGTGACAAGTTATTTAACACTGAAAGCTTTAAACAGGTTTAACCTCATTTTAACATTTCTTTCCGGAAATATTTCCACCAATAATAAAATCATATTGAAAAATGTTAATAAGTTCAAAACTGTAGAAACCACTTTAACCAAAATACGATCAGGTCGCAGGAGAAGAGAACGAACGAACACATGAAAACATTAATATTGTTCCTGAACAGCTTATTGAGAATACAAAAATATCAATCTGAAGGAACAGACAGACTGTACATCACTAGATACACATTATATCGAATAGTTAAACATGATTTGAGATATAATATCCTTTCAAGAAGCATGTAAGGCTCTAGCTCTTAGAACTGATTTACCGCACAGTCTAAATTTTACAAAATGGTTTCTGCAAAGAAATGCACGTTTTGTAGAAAACATCGTGATTGGTGATGAAGATGTATTTCCATGAACGAAAGAGTCAATAGCGTAAACGTTAATTGAGTTAAAAACAGTGTGATTTATCTTTTTACTTCTACAATATAGAAATAAATTATACTAATTAATATGAAGGTTTTCATTGTGTTTTGTCCTCGCGAAAGCCCTTTTTATTTTTATTTTTTTAATTCGCTGCAGGATATTTTATTTTAATCGTTACTTCTAACATATTTTCAAGATAGATGCAGATTAAGTAGAGGAAGAAAACTGTGTTTTTAGAATTTTTTTAGCCTTAATAGTTTATAAGATGAACAAATTTAAAAATGGGTTTCCTTTTATTGCGCCACCATGTATAGGCAATAAATATACAGGAAATATATATATAGGCAATAACTATATCATTAGTGAAATTTATAGCCTATATATATACTAATCTTTGAACATAAATGCAATAACTTACAATTGTGAAATATATAGCTGGACAATAAATACAGGGGTTGGGGCATTCGAACACCATACATTTTTGGTAGTTTATCTTAGAATTCGCTTTTATCCAAAATATTGATTCCAGTTTCACTATACTACTACAGAATCAATGTGAAAAGCTGGTTCTTGCTATTAAAATAGATTGCATTTTTCAATGTATTCCAAATCTATTTGATGTTTTGGTAAATGCCTGATTTAACTGATTGAAAAGAGTATATTTTTGTGCTCCCATGGCAGGAGCTTCAATCTTGTGTTTTTCTAGAGCTGCCACATCGAAGACGATTACACACTTCAAAAAAAAACAGGGAAATACCTCCAACTGTCTTTCTAAGCTCTCTTATAAAATTGGCGATAATTAAACCGCAATTTGAGGATAAACTTGCCAGTAACGAAGGTGTGTGCAGACTTAAATCAGAGCGAGTCTACTGTAGGAATACTGAAGATATACGAATTAATTACCATGTAAGGAGTCGGATCAATCTTTTTATTCCAAGGGAGTCGTGTTTCGTGACAGCCATCTCTTCCCAAACACCAAAATATCATATTTTAAGATCGAGGAGTCGGATCGAATTTTTGTATTGCAAAGGAGTCGTATTTCGCAACTGGGCCGTAATTATGAATATCATATATGTTCTACACTGCCGCCTGATGGAACAGAGGATCAGAGTGCTCGAGGTAGTTACTATGCGTTATAATAGGTACGCACAGATTTTTTTGCAAAACAAATAACTTATTTAAGTGTAGAGCCGCTGATCCTCCCACACAACATAGAGATATATGAGTAATGGGTACACCAGGGCATTATTTACATTTAATAAGACACTATCAGGTACAAATAATGACATCCTATTTAAAGCTCCTATATTTTAGATATTTTGTTATAGCATTATTATCTATAGTGACACCAGTTACAGATTCAAATTTGACACAACTTTGAGATATATATAATTTATTGTTAGGATTTATGAGATTTCTGCGGTTAGGGAAAATTAAAGCTATAGTTTTTCAATGTTATTGTGTAGTAACCATATATTGATTATTTGACAAATCCATATTAAAATTACTTATTAAACTGGTATAATCTGAATGAATGAAAACTGTATCATCAGCAAATAAAATAGTTTTAAATATATTAGATGTGGAAGGTAGGCCATTGATGTATAATGTGAAAAATAGACATCCTAACACTGAACCCTGAAGAATAGAAATATTGATGGTAGTTTTGCTAGATGTTACATCTCCTATCCTCACATACTGCTTTCTATCCCTCAAATAACTTTTGAGCCAACTCAAAGCTACACCACGAAATCAACACTGGTATAATTTCGATACTAACATTGTGTGTTTTACCGTGTCGTAGGCCTTGCATAAATCTATGAATAAACCGACACTGTGCTCTCTTGCATTTAATTTACTATAAATGTAGTCAGAAAGAGTACCAACCGCATCACAAGTAGATTTTCCCCTTTGAAACCCAAATTGACATGGAGATATAATATTGAATTTGTTTAGAAATTTAGACATGCGATTTGACATTGTCAAAAAAATTGCTTAAATAGGGAAATACAAAAAATAAGTCTATACAATTTTGTCCAACCCCTGTATACAAAAGTGAAATATATAGGCAATAACTATACCAATAGTGAAATATATAGGCAATAACTATACCAATAGTGAAATATATAGGCAATAACTATACCAATAGTGAAATATATAAGCAATAACTATACCAATAGTTAAATATATAGGCAATAACTATACTAATAGTGAAATATATAGGCAATAACTATACCAATAGTGAAATATATAGGCAATAACTATACCAATAGTGAAATATATAGGCAATAACTATACTAATAGTGAAATATATAAGCAATAACTATACCAATAGTGAAATATATAGGCAATAACTATACCAATAGTGAAATATATAGGCAATAATTATACTAATAGTGAAATATATAAGCAATAACTATACCAATAGTGAAATATATAAGCAATAACTATACCAATAGTGAAATATATAAGCAATAACTATACCAATAGTGAAATATATAGGCAATAACTATACTAATAGTGAAATATATAAGCAATAACTATACCAATAGTGAAATATATAAGCAATAACTATACCAATAGTGAAATATATAAGCAATAACTATACCAATAGTTAAATATATAAGCAATAACTATACCAATAGTTAAATATATAAGCAATAACTATACCAATAGTGAAATATATAGGCAATAACTATTCCAATAGTGAATTATATAGGCAATAACTATACCAATAGTGAAATATATAGGCAATAACTATACTAATAGTGAAATATATAAGCAATAACTATACCAATAGTGAAATATATAAGCAATAACTATACCAATAGTGAAATATATAAGCAATAACTATACCAATAGTTAAATATATAAGCAATAACTATACCAATAGTGAAATATATAGGCAATAACTATACCAATAGTGAAATATATAGGCAATAACTATACCAATAGTGAAATATATAGGAAATAACTATACCAATAGTGAAATATATAAGCAATAACTATACCAATAGTTAAATATATAAGCAATAACTATACCAATAGTGAAATATATAGGCAATAACTATACTAATAGTGAAATATATAGGCAATAACTATACCAATAGTTAAATATATAAGCAATAACTATACCAATAGTTAAATATATAAGCAATAACTATACCAATAGTGAAATATATAGGCAATAACTATACCAATAGTAAAATAATTATATAGATAGTGAAATATCGTGACCGGTATTTTGAATGCCGGGTAATTTTATCCCCTTTGACCCCGGTAATTTGACCTCCGTTATTTCATATAGAATATATAACGTTATTTCATATAGAATATATAACGTTATTTCATGTAGAATATATGAGAAATAAGAATAGTATATATTTTTGACTTTAAATCACTTTGATTTGAGATTAAGAAATAAATGTTCATATTTTTAGATTCAAAATTAAATGATTGCAAAAGTGGAACAGTAAATCACTCTCAAAATAAATAAATAAGTCAAATAACCTGACAGATGAAGTTTAGTTCCGTGGTGCAATAATAGTTAGTCAGATTATAATATAAATCATAGTCCGATCGGTAGTATACAGTACCACAGTTTCCATTATCATTTGGATGTTTAGATGAGAAAGGGTACCTCCCTTCATCTACCTTCATGTCAAACCGCCATCCTCTCTGCCATTGCCATGTGTCAGTTTGGTCGTCTTTCTTCTCAAGTGCCACGTAAAAGCTGTTCATGTCGTGAGGTATAGCTCCATCAACTGAACGAAAAATAAAATTACACTGAGATAAAGTTATGGGTGACAGGAATAAATCCTCTTGCGGAAAAAACAGTGTAAAAACAAAGTAGGCAAAATAATTATTATGTTAGGTTAGGTGTGTGATCTGGTTGAGGATCCGAGGAAGATGTGTCTATTCTTTGTCATTTTCAGACTGTTTGAATAATTTTCATTAATAACCACTCGCACTTACCTTTCGAATCCAACAAATACATTTGAAGGTTTTTCAAGAACGGTGGAGAGGGCGGAGAGATGAGAGACGATCCTGCAGGACAACCCTTTGAGGCGTCGGTGTAAGAAAGTTTTATATTTTGTTCGAGGTAAATGCAACCCACACCATCAACAAGTTTGAACGGTTCACTGCAATGGACTAAATGGAAAATAGAAATAAAGATTAACTTCAGTATAAAATGATAGGCATTTGCTTCAACTTCAGAACCAAAAGCCCTATCGCATACATCAATAGGAAATTGAATAAAAGTGACTGGAAGAAGCAGTCAGAAACGAAAATAGCTCCATGAATAAAGACCTCTACCACAGTCATTACCAATATCATGGATGCAGAAAAGCTGCTCCGTGAATTCAGTCATTTAAAGTGTCACAAGCATTGGTGACGTAACCCAGGTAACAAAAAATTATTCCCGGGATATTCCCTGGGATTATTCCCTCGATATCCCTAGCGTTATCGAGGGGGTGCCTAATTTTGACTTTCTTGTGACTTGGGGCTATCCCCAAAAGATATCGAGGGAATAATGATGAGATTTAAATATATTATCCCTTGAATAATCCCTCGATATCAAGGGAAGGGCAAGGAATACCGAAATTATTATTCCCTCGATAACATGAGAATAAAATTAGGACAGTGAGGGGATATTCTCTCAATATCAAGGGGATCAAATGGGAATATTCCCTGTATATCTAGAATAGAGGAAGGATATAAAAAAATGGATACCACAATTAATATTTCCTAGCATATACTGCATTTGTACGGGTACGTTTGACTTTACATGAATTAGTTGAATGATACAAATTGTTATGTACAAATTAATGGAAAGAAATGGAGAAAGAAATGAAGTGGTGTGTCCGGGTCTCGTTCCCGAACCTTGTTGACTTCTACTTGCGACGCTTACCACTCGACCATAATGGACACAGTAGAAGTAGGATTTAGAATAAAATTTATGCAATATGATAACTCAAGTATATCTTAAAGTTATGATCGATAAATATAGTTTCATATTCCATAAATTTTTTCTTTTATAATCGTTTCTTTTAAATTTTTTGGGGAACAACTATTATTCACTAATTCCTGGAATATTCCCTCGATATCCTTAGGGGATCAACAAATTTCCACTAATTCCTGGAATATTCCCTCGATATCCTTAGGGGATCAACAAATTTTCACTAATTCCTGGAATATTCCCTCGATATCCTTAGGGGATGAACAAATTTTCACTAATTCCTGGAATATTCCCTCGATATCGTTAGGGGATCAACAAATTTTCACTAATTCCTGGAATATTCCCTCGATATCCTTAGGGGATCAACAAATTTTCACTAATTCCTGGAATATTCCCTCGATATCGTTAGGGGATCAACAAATTTTCACTAATTCCTGGAATATTCCCTCGATATCCTTAGGGGATCAACAAATTTTCACTAATTCCTGGAATATTCCCTCGATATCCTTAGGGGATCAACAAATTTTCACTAATTCCTGGAATATTCCCTCGATATCCTTAGGGGATCAACAAATTTTCACTAATTCCTGGAATATTCCCTCGATATCCTTAGGGGATCAACAAATTTTCACTAATTCCTGGAATATTCCCTCGATATCCTTAGGGGATCAACAAATTTTCACTAATTCCTGGAATATTCCCTCGATATCCTTAGGGGATCAACAAATTTTCACTAATTCCTGGAATATTCCCTCGATATCGTTAGGGGATGAACAAATTTTCACTAATTCCTGGAATATTCCCTCGATATCCTTAGGGGATCAACAAATTTTCACTAATTCCTGGAATATTCCCTCGATATCCTTAGGGGATCAACAAATTTTTACTAATTCCTGGAATATTCCCTCGATATCCTTAGGGGATCAACAAATTTTCACTAATTCCTGGAATATTCCCTCGATATCCTTAGGGGATCAACAAATTTTCACTAATTCCTGGAATATTCCCTCGATATCGTTAGGGGATCAACAAATTTTCACTAATTCCTGGAATATTCCCTCTATATCCTTAGGGGATCAACAAATTTTCACTAATTCCTGGAATATTCCCTCGATATCCTTAGGGGATCAACAAATTTTCACTAATTCCTGGAATATTCCCTCGATATCCTTAGGGGATCAACAAATTTTCACTAATTCCTGGAATATTCCCTCGATATCCTTAGGGGATCAACAAATTTTCACTAATTCCTAGAATATTCCCTCGATATCCTTAGGGGATCAACAAATTTTCACTAATTCCTAGAATATTCCCTCGATATCGTTAGGAGATCAACTAATTTTCATTAATTCCTAGAATATCACCTCGATATCGTTAGGGGATCAACAAATCAACAAATTTTTACTAATTCCTAGACTATTCCCTCGATATCGTTCGGAGATCAAATAATTTTCAGTAATTCTTGGAATATTCCCTAGATATCATTAGGGGATCAACTCATTTTCACTAATCCCTGGATCATTGTTACCTGGGACTACACTCACGTCTGCAAGAGCAAAATGAAGAGGTGATAGCAAATGAAGCCACGAGCCTACCTAACACAAAAATCTAAGAAGACCTTGAAGTTGAAGAGCATTATATCCCTAGCGCTTCCCTTAATAACTGTAAATAGTGTAAAGAAAAGGATAAACATGGTATAAATGAATAGAAAAATCATAATCTATATTATATCAGTACGGGGCCTGATATTATTATTCGCTGTGAAGAAGAAATTATAGATGACATAACTATTCAATGTAATTATATAAACATTAATAATTATAAAGTAAACCAATTTGATAAATAACTAGAATAAGAATTTATAATTGTAAATATTAATTGTAGGTGATTATGTAATATTGTATATCTGATGAAACTATGATGCCATAAACTTATGTTAACTGTTCATATATGCAATTTATATTTTAATCAGTAGTCGTATAATTTTGTGTCACGTGAGGTCGCTGTATAATATTTTGAGTGTTTTGATTGGTTGACTAAATAGTCGAAGCTAATTTCTTTGTTAAAAAAATGTTCATTAAAGATGAATAAGATCACCAGTGATAGTCAGCTGTGTTTTGGCTAATTCTAGTCGGTTTGCATCACTTCTTCTTAAAAGTGTTAAGTGTTCCTGTGTGTTTAATATTGTGAATTTAAGATAACGCTTTTCATAATTGCTGTACTATTCTTAGTTATTGATGGTTTCAAAGCTACCAAATAATTGATTTTTTTTTATTTATTCGGTATTACATTGTACGGTTAACCTCTTGAAAGCCCTCAGGAGCTCTATCCTGATGCTGTCTGTGGTGAATGGAAGAAAAGGGGGGTGGCGTCCCTTGGGCCCCAAACTGTTGTAATTTGGATTATGGATTGTCTTTTTTTTTAATTTTTACCATGTTTATCATTTTTTTAACGCTACTTGCAGTTTTAGAGGATAGCGCTAGGGTTATGCTCTTCAACTACGAGGTCTTAGAATTTTGTGTAAGGTAGGCTCGTAAGCTTCATTTACTATCAACTCTTCATTTTCCTCTTCCATCCGTGAGTGAGGCCGCCGGTGCTTGTGTCCCGTTTCGTCACATTCCTTGGTAAGTGACAGTATTCACGGAGTAGCTTTTCTGCATCCATGGGCATTGTCACCGACGGTGATAAGTGTTTTTGTTCACGGAGCCACTTTCCTCTCTGACTGCTTCTTCCAGTCCTTTATATTTAATTTCCTTTTGACGTCAGCGATATGGCCTTTGGTTCCGAAGCAGACGCTAAACTCACTACTAAATTTTTTTTTGTTTTGATTTTTTTGTTTTGTTTAAAAAGACAATAAAAATCCTCGTTACTGCGATTCTAACGTAATATGAGGAATAAATAGGAATATAATATGTTTAGTCATATATAATTATTTATATCATTTCCAAATAGTTATTAATGGAGCCCGGATTTCCAGTTCTTATGCTATAAACGCTATTTTGACTAGAAATTTAAAGATAGAACTATACCTTTTCCAATTGAATTTCCTCCAAATGAAATAAAATTTCATCAAAGTGAAATATCATTTCATCAAAGTGAAATAACATTTCATCAAAGTGAAATAACATTTCATCAAAGTGAAATAACATTTCATCAAAGTGAAATAACATTTCATCAAAGTGAAATAACATTTCATCAAAGTGAAATATCATTTCATCAAAGTGAAATATCATTTCATCAAAGTGAAATAACATTTCATCAAAGTGAAATAACATTTCATCAAAGTGAAATAACATTTCATCAAAGTGAAATAACATTTCATCAAAGTGAAATATCATTTCATCAAAGTGAAATATCATTTCATCAAAGTGAAATAACATTTCATCAAAGTGAAATAACATTTCATCAAAGTGAAATAACATTTCATCAAAGTGAAATAACATTTCATCAAAGTGAAATAACATTTCATCAAAGTGAAATAACATTTCATCAAAGTGAAATATCATTTCATCAAAGTGAAATAACATTTCATCAAAGTGAAATAACATTTCATCAAAGTGAAATATCATTTCATCAAAGTGAAATAACATTTCATCAAAGTGAAATAACATTTCATCAAAGTGAAATAACATTTCATCAAAGTGAAATATCATTTCATCAAAGTGAAATAACATTTCATCAAAGTGAAATATCATTTCATCAAAGTGAAATAACATTTCATCAAAGTGAAATAACATTTCATCAAAGTGAAATAACATTTCATCAAAGTGAAATAACATTTCATCAAAGTGAAATAACATTTCATCAAAGTGAAATATCATTTCATCAAGGTGAAATATCATTTCATCAAAGTGAAATAACATTTCATCAAAGTGAAATAACATTTCATCAAAGTGAAATATCATTTCATCAAAGTGAAATATCATTTCATCAAAGTGAAATAGCACATCCACCATTTGAAGTAACAATTCCTCCAAGTGAACTAACAATTCCTCCAAATGTAATATCATTTCACCAGAATAAAAATAGAATCAATATGCAGTCAATTAAAATTATTACGTGAAATTAATTTACATGAAATTTGTTTACATGAATTTTATTTACATGAAATTAATTTACATGAAATTTGTTTACATGAATTTTATTTACATAAAATTTATTCACATATAAATTTATTTAAATGAAAATTATTTATTTACATATAAATTTAGGTTCAAGGTATATTCCACCCCGGTAAATTCCATCCCGGTATATTCCACACCAGGTAAATTCCATCCCGGTATATTCCACACCAGGTAAATTCCATCCCGGTATATTCCACACCAGGTAAATTCCACCCCTGTGACAATGCTCATTTGGGTGACAATAAAAACTCAAAAATTTTATTTTTAGATGGCCATTTGTTAAATAATTCGTACCGATACAAAAATAATCTAGACAATATCCTGAGACATTTGGACAATATTTACAGGAAGCTCAAGTCAATTGAAATTTTATCCTAATAGAATTACAATAATTCTCAATATGTTAGTTTATTTCAAAGTTTACGTGTTGAAAAAGTTAATATTAATTTCTTTTTAACATGAATCTGCACTTGTGTTCTCACAACAATGGTTGTATGAGGTATGGAAAGAGTCGACTGGCAGAGACAACCCATTCAATGTTTTCGCTCTTTGCCTATAAGTTGCTATTTTGGATTCTAAGACCAAATTCCCCGTGATCAAAATCTCTCATTGTAAAAAAAGACAACAATATCCCAGTCTTGAAACCCTGTGCTACATGAAATTTATTTACATGCAATTTATTTAAATGAAATTTATTTACATGTAATTTATTTTCATTTATAGTAATTACGGTATAAACGACTATAAAAACTGTGATTAACCTTCCTTTATGTGGGAAATATATTTGTAACAGATAATTATATTATTGATAAATTATACATGCAAGAGACATTTAAATTAGTATGCCATTTCATTAACATTTTTTATAGTACTATTCCATAGAAAAGGTACGAGCATAATTATTGGTAAATTAAACTGAATTAGAAAATGAATAAATCACTACTCAATACAGTATAAAATATTATGTAATTTTCTTAAATGAATAGAATGATACGTGAAGAATGAAGATATGCCTAATAAAATAAATATATAGAATTTATTGATTGTGACTGGTTAATTTCGCTCTTTGCGTAAAGAAGTTACTTTGAGCACAATCATTTATGCATTTCAAAGTTAGTTGAGTGCTTTTGTTGTAAAAACCAAACAACCGAGAGTGAAACAACCCGAAACTGTTATGAAGTTGAAATTAGCTTTACAAAATTGAAAGTGATTTTAAGTGACAAGAGACTAAGCATGACAGCTGTAAATGTCAATAAAATGTTGGTAATTTCACCTAATGAAGTTTAATTGCTTCATAAAAAGTAGCATAATTATTAAATTAAGAATTTTTGTTACTGTTTTTGTATTTGGTTTATGCTGTTCTATTTGAGTTTCGTGGTTAAATTTTCATTAGTTGGCTGTGACTTGGACAACATAGTTTTTTGGTAAATTTTGTTTAGTTTTCTTTCATCTTGTTAGTTTTTTGTAAAATAAAAGCTACGTTTAAATTAAGAAACATGGATTTTATTTACTATTTATTAAACTCATAGTTTTATACATACGAAATTATACTTACACATTTGCCATTATTTGTTGCGTAAGTTCTGTGAATAATAATTAAAAATCAACTATTAACAAATAAACAAGAATGGCATAGTTACTCTTGAATTTTCTTCTAAAATTCTCTACAACGCAGATTAAAGAAAGGGAATGCATCAATTTTAGGACAGACTCAGCTATTATAAGGACATTTTTTACCGACTTTAAAACTCTTTTTTTAGAGCTATAAAAACTTTTTTTAAGCTCTATTTCGACTACTTTCGTTAGAACTAATAATCCGGGCTCTAGTTATTAATATACATAGAAATAAATAAATTCAGTTACATTATTATTTCAAAATTATTTAAATATTCCTCACAGCAAATCTTCCTAACGGCAAATTTTCCAACGGCGAAAATTCTGGCGGTGAAAATTCCGACGGCGAAATTTCCCACGGCGAATTTTCCGGTCACCAATTACACTAGCTAATGATTAAAAGAAAATCTATTGTCATAACTGAATCATATAAATTTATTCTTAAGTGATATATTTTTTTTATACATAAATCATATATGATTTCTATTAAAGGTGCAGATTAATTTATTTTAGGGGCAATGTCTAGAAACAATTGTTAGAAATGTTGCAAGATTACCTTTGGAAAGTGTAGTGGTTGTGGAAGTGTTGAAGCTCTCCAGATAGGTAACATCAAAAGTTTCAGCAATGAAACACGTGAAACTCTCAACAGTTTTTTGAAACACAGTCACGGCCATGCAAGAGTCATCCATTGCACACAGATTACGACAGTCTCCTGGAATTCGAAAAAAATGAAGGCAATTGACTTACAGCAATTATTGGCCTAATCAAGCAGATCCTCTAAAAAAATGTTATTAAATCTAAAGGAACTCTTTAACTAAATAATAATCAAAATACACATGCTCTCGACGAGGTTAACATTTCTTCTGATGACAGGAATGTTACCCAGGGGAATTCTCCCAAGCGAAAATTTCCCAGTGTGGAATTTTCCGTATCGAATCTGTCCCCAGCGGTATATTACCGAGGATTTTAAATTTATAGGTTTAAATTAGTATATTGTATAGACAAAGTTTATAATGACCAAGAAACTGAAAATAAAATGAATTTGAATTTACTTAAAATCCAGTTTAGTATAAAAAAATACCATATATTTTCGTTCGTTTATCACCGATAATCTCTTGTTAGAGTAACCTGCAGCTATCGTGAATACCATTCTACATAAATAACTGTTAATTGTAATGATTACATAGTTTCTTTCTTACATCATCGATATCGTTAATTTCGAAAATGTGAAATTATTGTTAAATAGCTATTATTTTTCAATTACGATAATAAGTAAAATATAACTGTTAAATTAGAAAATTTGATGTAATTATTATAATTATATCCAAATTCATTTTTCTCTAATTTGTGGCTATTTACCATTTGGTAAATAAAACTTGTAAAATTACAATATGTTAAAGCTACATTCATAAAATCAAATTTATGTTAATTGCATCGAAAATTTTATATCTACCAATTTAAACCTGGAAATTAACAATCCGCGGGGGAAAATTCCCCTGGAGAAATTTCACTCAGGGAAATTTCCGCTGGGACGAATTCTTACGGGAAAAATTCTGCCGGGCAAAATTCCTAGAAACGTTTCTACTCACCAGAACGAAGGACAGTTTTCTCTCTGTCAACATGAGTCATTTTCAGAGTCATGTTATTGTGAGTCTGAAAAAAAGGCAAAACTGTTGCAGAACATAGCCACAAAAGGGAGACAGAAACTGCCAGTACTATTTTAATGTGCATCTTGTCAGGTTACTGCTTGTTAAGCTGGTATGTACTGGTAGAAGGTCAAATGACTACTGAATCAATAAAAGAAACAGAATGCTTGTAAAATGAACTAACCACCACATATTCTTAAAGTCTCCAGAAACATTTACAAACGATTGAAGTTCTCCATATTTATACCAATAGCACTCTCTCTAATTGCAGATAATGAGAGCTTGTCGGTACGTAAATTAAGATAATAACTACTTATGATTCGAGTTACAGACTGAAAAAGAGACCATACCAATAACTTCGTCTGAGCACTTAAATGCTTATATTATTTTGCTGTATAATGTCCAGAAGATGAATATAAAATATTAATTCCGAGTACTACAAACTTTCATGATTAAAGTCATGAAATATGTCCATGAATATTCTCCAATTATGTTGAACCTAATAAGTATAGTCAGGTCTGTTAAATCAATATACAATATTGGGGTAACTATGGTACTGTGTGTGTGGTTAACAAAACCAGTTGTCAAGAGTAACTTAATGTTTCTGTCGACAGTTTTTCTTTTCATCCTTAGAGGTAAACCTTAAAAAGCTTTAGAATATTGATTGCTAAGAACTGGAATAAAGTACTGCCCCTGATATAAAGTACTGCCCCCAATATAAAGTACTGCCCCTGATATAAAGTACTGCCCCTAATATAAAGTACTGCCCCTAATATAAAGTACTGCCCCTAATATAAAAATTATATTATTCTGATTCATTTTATTTTAATACTATATAATAATTTAGATATATATGATATGACAAATTTTAAAATATCTACAAGCAGTACAATTAGTAAATTGTGAAGGAATCTTTTCAGATGCACTGTTAATAGGCTGCACGTTTTATTATTTCCAAGGTAATGTTCCTATCAACCGACGAGAAGTTTTAAAAGAGTCACGTAGAGGAACAATTTGTGTAATTTTCCCCCTGAAGATTTAAACATCTAGCGACTTTATCGAGCAGTGTGTTTTCCACAGAGGGAAACCCTGAGTCAAGCAACACTGCTCTTCCGTACGTGATTTGTATTGTTAGTGACCTGATGTTTGTTACAAAGTGAGCTTTTTTACCGCTAGAAATGAAGAGCGTTTGACGGTGAAGTAAATCTCCTAATATCAAAAATATAAGAAAATGAACTAGAACTGGACACTCCACAATTGAGCGAGAGAATTAAATCCTTTACAAATAATGGCATCAAATATATAGGGTGCAGATAGCTTTAAAATATCAGTTAAATAGAAATTTAATTTTAATATCATCTTTATTTACCATCTGTAGTAATAATGAGAAGAATAAAGTTACGGATGAAGTAACTCAAAAATTAATTCTGATTACCGTAGACTTTCTGACATTTCAATAACTTTTCAAATCTCATAAAACTGATATTCAACACTAAAACTACTAAGCACTCAATTTGACTGCTTTTATTTCTCAAATATTTGTATCTAATGAATTACTTTTTGTAGGTGCTTGAAATTGATTGACATTTAATATAATGGCACACACAATGATGGTGTTGTTAGATATTGAAATTGATTAGACATTTATTAACTTCACACTTGCGTTTCTCAATTCCGCATGAAAAAGATGTAAGGGTTGAGGGACCTTAGAGTAATTCACATTCTTAAACGAATTATTGAGACATTATTTCGACTGAAAATGACGGAAAGAGGTTTTGAAATGTTCTGATGGGTACTAAATAATTTGTTATTAGGTACCCAGGTAACATTTGAATATTCCGGGAATGTTCCATTCGGATTTAATGTTCCCCAATATTCCCACATTCCATACTGATGCTCCCGGAATCTTCCTGGAACATAAGAATGGAATGTAATTCCAATTGAATATTCAGGGAATGTTCCCTCAAGCTCATTAAATTCATAACATGTAAATTCATTTTTATGAATGTTCAGGGAATACTCGCTGAACATCAGTAAATTTATTCCATTTTCGAATCTTTTATGGAATATTCAGGGAACATTCCCTGAATATTGACCAACCTTTACATAATTCTACCAATAAAGTATTTCAATGGAGTATTCGAGGGATATTCCCTGAACATATGTTTATTCATACTATCTTCTACAATTTAATGAAATATTTAGGGAACATTCCTGGATTATTGGAAAAATTGAAGATAATCCTAAACATTCATCTCTTCCATGGGAGTATTCAAGGAATATTCCCTGAACATGAAATTTTCGAACTATCTTCTACAATTTAATGGAATGTTTAGGGAACATTCCTGGATTATCGGATAATACTTTAAATAATTATAAGCATTCATCTCTTCCTAGGGAGTATTCAAGGAATATTCCCTGAACATAAGATTTTCAACCTATCTTCTACAATTCAATGAAATGTTTAGGGAACATTCCTGGATTATCGGATAATACTTTAAATAATCCTAAATATTCTTCTCTTCCTTGGGAGTTTTCAAGGAATATTTCATTGGGAGTATTCGAGGAATATTCCCTGAACATAAGATTTTCGAACTATCTTCTACAATTTAATGGAATATTTAGGGAACATTCCTGGAATATTGGAGAAACTGAAAATAAATCTAAATATTCATCTCTTCCATGGGAGTATTCAAGGAATATTCCCTGAACGTAAGATTTTCGAACTATCTTCTACAATTTAATGAAATGTTTAGGGAACATCCCTGGATTATCGGATAATACTTTAAATAATTCTAAACACCCATATATCTCTTCCTTGGGAGTATTCAAGGAATATTCCCTGAACATAAGATTTTCAACCTATTTTCTACAATTCAATGGAATGTTTAGGGAACATCCCTGAATTATCGGATAATACTTTAAATAATTCTAAACATTCTTCTCTTCCTTGGGAGTATTCAAGGAATATTCCAAGAACATAAGATTTTCAAACTATTTTCTACAATTTAATGGAGTATTTAGGGAACATTCCTGGATTATTGGAAAAAGTGAAAATAATTCTAAACATTCATCTCTTCCTTGGGAATATTCAAAGAATATTTCCTGAACATATGATTTTCGAACTATCTTCTACAATTTAATTGATTATTCAGGGAACATTCCTGGATTATTGGAAAAACTGAAAATAATTCTAAACATTAAACTCTTCCCTGAGAGTATTCAAGGAATATTCCCTGAACATAAGATTTTCGAACAATTTCATGGAATGTTTATGGAACACTCTTGGATTATCGGATAATACTTCAAATAATTCTAATAATCAACAATTTCAATTGAGTATTCAAGGAATATTCCCTGAATATAAGTTTAATTATTCTATATTTCACAATTAAGTGGAATTTTTATTGAATATTCGTGGATTATCGGAGAATACTTTAAATGATTAAACTAAATAAATGGATTTCTTGAGGAGAATTTCCATAACATAAGTATAGATGCAAACAATATTCTACTAGTAAATGGAATCTTCAAGGAATATTCCTGGATTATCAGAAGATACTTTAAATAATTCTAACATTTTAGTATATCATTTGAGTACCAAAGGAATATTCCCTCAATATTAGCATATTCATACGATCTTCTATAATTAAATGGAATGTTCAGGGAACATTCCTGAATTATCGGTAAAACAATAGAATTATTTTAAGTTTTACCGATAATCCAGGAATGTTCTACATTCCATTATATTGTAGAATATTGTATGCATATAGTTATGTTCAGAGGTTTTTTCTTTAATACTTTGCAAGTATTATTTGTAATTATAAGAATATTTGTAATATTCGTAATATTTGTAATATTTGTAATATTTGTAATACTTGTAATATTTGTAATATTTCTAATATTGTAATATTTGTAATATTTATAATATTTGTAATATTTAAAGTGTTATCCGATAATCCAAGAGTGTTCCCACAACATTCCATTAAATTATAGAAGATAGTTTGAAAATATTATGTTCAGGGAATATTTCTTGAATATTCCCAAGGATTTTTAATTCAGAATTCTAATTAATCAATATTATTGCTACCTAGACTTGCAAGGGGTGTTGACTACTGAATTTAAATATATAAAAAAATTTTTACTGAATATGAATATATAAAACAATTAAGGAGGATTTATTAAAATTATTCTGGTGTAATGTTAATGTTATAATCATATATTAAAAACTTTCGATATGAGATAATCAATTTCTTAAAGTTTAAATCATCTTTTTATATCTTGTGAATTATATTTAAACCCCGTGCGAGGCTAAGCCATTTCTGATATTCGTTGAGTTTTGCAGTGTGCGTGACGTCATCACAGCAACACTCGAAAGTCAAATTTAAAGTAACTAAAATGCGTCAAATCATAATAATTTCAATTTGTGGTCAATATATGAATGCAATAATATATTTAGTTTATTATTTAATCACATAAGTCTCTAATTTTCTATTTAATAGTACTGCCTTGATGACGTCACGTATACTAAGCACATGATTTGCCTCTGTCAAGTAAAAGTTCATCTGGAACAGTTGAAACTTGATCAGTTCTATTTTCCATTTCACAGCGAGTGGTTGAGCGAATTGTTGTGCAATTAATGAATCGAAATTGTTTGCTCCTTTCTCGTCAAATATGGAACAAAAACAATTGAAAAAACAATTATTTTCAGTTCACTTAGAGAATTATAGTAGCTACATTCAACGCTATTAAAAATAGGTAGAATGGTAAAGATTTTACTTTCAAAAACGTGCCCGTGAAATAAGTGTCTCCGCCATATTGAACAGCAGTTGTCCGCTAGATGGCTTCCTGCTACCCAATCGGAAGTTAGCCATATTGCAGCAGTAGCTAGTGAATATTACACTATTTACACAGGCTACCACCAAACTACAAAGATGATTCTTATTGGCTATTGTGACAGAACTACTCTGATATCATTAACTGTAAGTATAGGTATAACTGCTTAGGTATCATCAAATTAAATAGGTAGTTTAATCAAATTCCTATATCGTTTTACTAAATTAGGTCCGTAGGCACATGATCTCGAGCAATCTAGTATCTTAATAAACAATGAATACATGTTGCAATAGTACCTACCTCGGTACGTACCTGTGTAGATATGTTATTAATTTTACTCTCTTACAGTAGTTATAGCTATTGGCTTATCTTTATTATTGTTTAGGTAAGCTTAGTTACCTTTGTACTAGGGCTAGTTACGAATTATCGGTCAGTTCCATATCTTCGATCATATGAAAAACTATACTAGGAGCTACCCATGAATTAAATAGTTAGAAGGATACTCGCACTTGAAAATGGTGCGAAAGTGTGACGTCACGCGCGCCATTCATGACGTCACCTGGTATACAGATACTCGCATCGAAAATATTTGGTTATAGATCTTCATGAGATAACTTTTGATTACTTGGTCAAATATATAATTAAATACATCTCAAATGTTAATATATAATTATATAATAGTACCTTATACTGATATCATTGAATTTTGCTCAGACGATATTCAATAATGATTGGATTTGTGTCGACTACGAACGATTGTATATTCTCCAACAATGATTGAAATTGAAGAACTATAGAGAGTAAATTCTAATATAAAAATGTAGACGAATTAACTTTTTATCTCGATATGGTGAAATATATATATAATTAATATTTGTCGGCAGATTTCTTCAATTAAGGAATGAATGAAAATCACAGATCAGTGAGATCACTAACTACATATTGTTGTTCATAATATATACAAATTAACAAAATGAATAAAAAAAGAAAATTGTAGAGAATAAAGAAGCTAATAGCTGTATTCTATAAAGCTAGTATTAAAATACAGAAAAGCTGGTATTGATCTACAGACTCAAAGTAAACAATACAAGAACCTTGAAATCGTATTCCAAGTGACGTCACCTTCTTTTTATTTGTCGGTATTTCTGTCGAGTGCGAGTATCCTTCTAACTATTTAATTCATGGAGCTACCTATCTCTAGACTATAGATAGGGTAAGTTACGCTTTGTCGGTCGGTTTCACATGTGCAGTCATATAAGAAAAAACTATATAGGTAGTACCTAATCGGAAATTTATTTTTATTGGTATCCATGATACCTTAAGGTATCATGGATGCCAATAAAAGTAATAATTTTTATATATTTTTTCTTATATGACCAATAATGTGATTGTGAAACTGTCCGATTATTCGAAACTTACCTACCCTAGGTACCTATTAATTATTATTGAATTCTTGTATTTATTAATGTATTATGGATGGTAACGGTGTCATATCTTGGATATAAATTATTTAAACATTAGGCTAATTAATTCTTGTTAGGTACTACCCATGTACCTAAATCGTTTTCTCTTCTGAGTCTATGACCGAAGATGTGGAACTGACCGATAATTCGTAATTTGCCCTAATATCAAGTTAGCTATGACAATTCATCATTATTCATGCCTATAAATTATAAAGTCATCAGTCTTGCCAATAGTTTTTTCTACTGTCAACTGATAGGTAAAATAAAAGTAATAATTAATGAGGTGATAGAATGAGTACCTAGCAAAATGACCTGCTGATAGGTATAACTGTGATCGAATTGACTCACTTCAGGGCAACTTTTTGATAACTCTAATTCTAGTAATGCATGAGTCATGATTTGAATTGAAATGTATCTATTATAATTTATAGCTATTGTTAATATTATCCCTCCCCATAATAAAGAGCATTGTGTTTTTATAAATACATCATGCTCAAGAATTTTTTTATAAAACTCAGTTTTCTTATACTAGATATCTTCCAAATATTCCAAAATTTTCCGAAAACTACCAAATTTTCCGAAAACTACCAAATTTTCCGAAGACTACCAAATTTTCCGAAGACTACCAAATTTTCCGAAGACTACCAAATTTTCCGAAGACTACCAAATTTTCCGAAGACTACCAAATTTTCCGAAGACTACCAAATTTTCCGAAGACTACCAAATTTTCCGAAGACTACCAAATTTTCCGAAGACTACCAAATTTTCCGAAGACTACCAAATTTTCCGAAGACTACCAAATTTTCCGAAGACTACCAAATTTTCCGAAGACTACCAAATTTTCCGAAGACTACCAAATTTTCCGAAGACTACCAAATTTTCCGAAGACTACCAAATTTTCCGAAGACTACCAAATTTTCCGAAGACTACCAAATTTTCCGAAGACTACCAAATTTTCCGAAGACTACCAAATTTTCCGAAGACTACCAAATTTTCCGAAGACTACCAAATTTTCCGAAGACTACCAAATTTTCCGAAGACTACCAAATTTTCCGAAGACTACCAAATTTTCCGAAGACTACCAAATTTTCCTAAAACTACCAAATTTTCCTAAAACTACCAAATTTTCCTAAAACTACCAAATTTTCCTAAAACTACCAAATTTTCCTAAAACTACCAAATTTTCCTAAAACTACCAAATTTTCCTAAAATATTTAATTTTCCTAAAATATTTAATTTTCCGAAAGCATTAAATTTTCCGAAAGCATTAAATTTTCCGAAAACATAAATTTTCCGAAAACATAAATTTTCCGAAAACATAAATTTTCCGAAAACATAAAATTTTCCTAAAAACATTAAATTTTCCGAAAACATTAAATTTTCCGAAAGCATTAAATTTTCCGAAAGCATTAAATTTTCCGAAAGCATTAAATTTTCCGAAAACATTAAATTTTCCGAAAGCATTAAATTTTCCGAAAGCATTAAATTTTCCGAAAGCATTAAATTTTCCGAAAGCATTAAATTTTCCGAAAGCATTAAATTTTCCGAAAGCATTAAATTTTTCGAAAACATTAAATTTTACGAAAACATTAAATTTTTCGAAAACATTAAATTTTTCGAAAACATTAAATTTTTCGAAAACATTAAATTTTTCGAAAACATTAAATTTTTCGAAAACATTAAATTTTTCGAAAACATTGAATTTTTCGAAAACATTAAATTTTTCGAAAACATTAAATCTTTCGAAAACATTAAATTTTTCGAAAACATTAAATTTTTCGAAAACATTAAATTTTTCGAAAACATTAAATTTTTCGAAAACATTAAATTTTTCGAAAACATTGAATTTTTCGAAAACATTGAATTTTTCGAAAACATTGAATTTTTCGAAAACATTGAATTTTTCGAAAACATTGAATTTTTCGAAAACATTGAATTTTTCGAAAACATTGAATTTTTCGAAAACATTGAATTTTTCGAAAACATTAAATTTTTCGAAAACATTAAACTTTTCGAAAAAATTAAACTTTTCGAAAACATTAAATTTTTCGAAAACATTAAATTTTTCGAAAACATTAAATTTTTCGAAAACATTAAATTTTTCGAAAACATTAAATTTTTCGAAAACATTAAATTTTTCGAAAACATTAAATTTTTCGAAAACATCAAATTCTCTGAGAACTCAAACTTGTCCGAAGATCAAATTTTCTCTCAAGAAACTCATCCAAATTCTTCCAAAACCTCAATTCTTTCAAAAACTGAAAATTCTTCCAAAAACTCAATACTTCCAAAAACCTCAAAATTCTTCCAAAAACTCAATACTTCCAAAAACTCAACACTTCCAAAAACTCAAAATTCTCCCAAAACTCAAAATTCTTCCAAAAACTCAAAATCCTCCCAAAAACTCAAAATCCTCCCAAAAACTCAAAATTCTCTCACAAACTCAAAATTCTTCCCAAAACTCAAATTTTCCGGAAACTCAAAATTTTACAAAACTATTTCACGGAAACACTCAATTTCCGTTTTCCATTAAAAACCCGTTATTCATAACGGGATAATTACTAGCTTAAATCATAATAGCCAATACAGCTCATGCAATTGTAATCTCATTGTATACCCCTCTCTTACAGTTCCAGCTCTTCTACTCTTAAATGACGAATAACGATGTTCATACTTCATAGCAAATTGGGTTCTCTTCACTGATGTAAATCAAAAAAGAAATAAGGAAGCATGTCACAGTAGCTACCTACAGAAAATACGAAATCTTAATATTTTTTGGACAATCTTGATCGAAAAAGCTAGGTGAGTATTGTAGCAATTATATTCGTATGAATAATTAATTAATAATATCTAGTTGATTAGCAATATCTAAAAAATTATTAATTTTTTTTTTTGAAATCATAGTTCAATCTTTCAGATAATTTAGTAATATATTTAGACACCAATTAATTATTCATTGGTTCTTGAATGAGGCCAAACTTTCGAATGCTACTTCTAATATGCATCCTGCATGCAATAATCTATGGATACATACTTTATTCTAATTTCAGAGCATTAGTGCTCTTTTAACTAATAATAGGGTTAAAGTCTATTCTATTCTTAATTATTTTAATTTTATCCAATACTATTTATTAGCAGCTGCTACATCACTTTAATTTTTGCAGAATAATAGCTAAGCCAATTTCAATTACAGATACTTTGAGACGGACATCTTATGGGAGAATGGCTTTACAACTTCAGAGATCTACTCTGTGGTCGGACTGTGGGTGCGAGGAACAGGAAAATGGACGAGAAGAATGAATGAAGTTATTCCCTTCCTAAGGTTTCCCCTCTATTCGTTAAATCTGGTGTCTCATGTTCAGTAATCGATGAGACTATTTACCCAGCTATGCTGGGTAAGTTACAAATTGATGCACAGTTCCACATTTTCGATTATACTACCTATAAAACGAATATATTTAATATAACTTTTCTATACATCATTTTTATTGGTCACCAATCTAAAACGTTCAATTTTATAATTTTTACTTCTATGATCGAGAATGTGGAAATATCGATAATTCGTAACTGACCCTAAATAGTGAACCTCAAATTATGACTATTTACAATTTGTTTAATAAGCCTGGTGGGGATCTATCCTGAAAAGAATGAGAGTAGCGTCTCTTGGGTTTTTACGTGTTGTAATTTTCATTATGGATTGTCTTTTTTTACCTTTACCAAGTTTATAATTTTATTAACGCTACTTGCAGTTTTAGAGGATAATTCTAGAGATATGATCTTCAACTACGAGGTCTTAAGAGATTTTGTGTTAGGTAGACAGGATCGTATAGGCTTTATTTGGAGACAATTTTGTCCTTTATCGTCATATACCTTGGTAAGTGACAGTATTCACGATGTAGCTTTTCTGTATCCATGAGCATTGTCAACTTGCCCTAATCTAGAGACAACTTGCCCCAATCTAGAGACAACTTGCCCCAATCTAGAGACAACTTGCCCTAATCTAGAGACAACTTGCCCTGATCTAGAGACAAATTGCCCTGATCTAGAGACAAATTGCCCTGATCTAGAGACAACTTACCCTGATCTATAGACAAATTGCCCTGATCTAGAGACAACTTGCAACGATCTAGAGACAACTTGCCCTGATCTAGAGACAACTTGCCCTGATCTAGAGACAACTTGCCCTGATCTAGAGACAACTTGCCCTGATCTAGAGACAACTTGCCCTGATCTAGAGACAAATTGCCCTGATCTAGAGACAACTTGCCCTGATCTAGATACAACTTGCCCTGATCTAGATACAACTTGCCCTGATCTTGAGACAACTTGCCCTGATCTTGAGACAACTTGCCCTGATCTTGAGACAACTTGCCCTGATCTTGAGACAACTTGCCCTGATCTTGAGACAACTTGCCCTGATCTTGAGACAACTTGCCCTGATCTTGAGACAACTTGCCCTGATCTTGAGACAACTTGCCCTGATCTTGAGACAACTTGCCCTGATCTTGAGACAACTTGCCCTGATCTTGAGACAACTTGCCCTGATCTTGAGACAACTTGCCCTGATCTTGAGACAACTTGCCCTAATCTTGAGACAACTTGCCCTAATCTTGAGACAACTTGCCCTAATCTTGAGACAACTTGCCCTAATCTTGAGACAACTTGCCCTAATCTTGAGACAACTTGCCCTAATCTTGAGACAACTTGCCCTAATCTTGAGACAACTTGCCCTAATCTTGAGACAACTTGCCCTAATCTTGAGACAACTTGCCCTAATCTTGAGACAACTTGCCCTAATCTTGAGACAACTTGCCCTAATCTTGAGACAACTGACCCTAATCTTGAGACAACTGACCCTAATCTTGAGACAACTGACCCTAATCTTGAGACAACTGACCCTAATCTTGAGACAACTGACCCTAATCTTGAAACAACTGACCCTAATCTTGAGACAACTGACCCTAATCTTGAGACAACTGACCCTAATCTTGAGACAACTGACCCTAGTCTTGAGACAACTGACCCTAGTCTTGAGACATTTGACCCTAATCTTGAGACAACTGACCCTAATCTTGAGACAACTGACCCTAATCTTGAGACAACCTGCCTTAATCTTGAGACAACCTGCCTTAATCTTGAGACAACTTGCCTTAATCTTGAGACAACTTGCCTTAATCTTGAGACAACTTGCCTTAATCTTGAGACAACTTGCCCTAATCTAGAGACAACTTGCCCTAATCTTGAGACAACTGACCCTAATCTTGAGACAACTGACCCTAATCTTGAGACAACTGACCCTAATCTTGAGACAACTGACCCTAATCTTGAGACAACTGACCCTAATCTTGAGACAACTGACCCTAATCTTGAGACAACTGACCCTAATCTTGAGACAACTGACCCTAATCTTGAGACAACTGACCCTAATCTTGAGACAACTGACCCTAATCTTGAGACAACTGACCCTAATCTTGAGACAACTGACCCTAATCTTGAGACAACTGACCCTAATCTTGAGACAACTGACCCTAATCTTGAGACAACTGACCCTAATCTTGAGACAACTGACCCTAATCTTCAGACAACTGATCCTAATCTTCAGACAACTGATCTTAATCTTCAGACAACTGATCCTAATCTTCAGACAACTGATCCTAAACTTGAGACAACTGATCCTAAACTTGAGACAACTGATCCAAATCTTAGACAACTGATCCTAATCTTGAGACAACTGATCCTAGCCTTGAGACAACTGATCCCAGCCTTGAGACAACTGATCCTAGCCTTGAGACTACTGATCCTAGCCTTGAGACTACTGATCCTAGCCTTGAGACTACTGATCCTAGCCTTGAGACTACTGATCCTAGCCTTGAGACTACTGATCCTAGCCTTGAGACTACTGATCCTAGCCTTGAGACTACTGATCCTAGCCTTGAGACTACTGATCCTAGCCTTGAGACTACTGATCCTAGCCTTGAGACTACTGATCTTAGCCTTGAGACTACTGATCCTAGCCTTGAGACTACTGATCCTAGCCTTGAGACTACTGATCCCAGCCTTGAGACAACTGATCCTAGCCTTGAGACTACTGATCCTAGCCTTGAGACTACTGATCCTAGCCTTGAGACTACTGATCCTAATTTTCAGACTACTGATCCTAATTTTCAGACTACTGATCCTAATTTTCAGACTACTGATCCTAATTTTCAGACTACTGATCCTAATTTTCAGACTACAGATCCTAATTTTCAGACTACTGATCCTAATCTTGCAGCTATAGAACGTTTGTAAATATATAGTCTAAGGTAGAAATTTTGTTAGATAGAATGTTATAGATAAATATTAAGTTTTGTAGTTAGTTATATAGATTTTTTGTTCGAGTATTTTAATAGATTTTTTAAACGTTTTTTATAGCCTTCAGGGTAATGGAATTTGAGCAGCTATACGTGTCAGGTACCTGAATAAAATATCCTCTTACTTGCTAATCATTTCCCTATAATCTATATTAATTAAACTATAGATGAAGCATCCATTTGAATAGTTAGTTTTTATCCAAAAATAGCACAATATTTGTTTTTCAATAAATCTATTGGTTACATTTTCAATTATCATGTTTTCTGTTTTTTAGGTAATTATTTACTATAAACTGTTATTCCTCTATTTTTACCGTCTGTCATTTCTCCCTATAGTTCCTTGAGTTCATTTTCATTTTGGTTTCTGCAATATTGCCAGAGTGCGCTGGGTCGACACTGTTACCTGTGATATCAGAGTAGTCGACCTAGTGCATAGAGCTTAGTTTTACTTCCCCCCTCTTCCATGATGTCTTCTTTCTATTTTCTTGATGGAAAAAGTCTTTGAAAATAGGATGCGAGAGTATACTGTAAAACCATTAGATAGTAGTAAAAATATATTACCATTGATTCCGCAGCAAATCTTGACTCACTATAGCTTATATAGTAGATTACTACCATCTTGACCCCAGGTGACATTTAACATTCCCACTATAAATTCACAGTTCTAATTTAGTCTTCTGAAAGTGTTCCATAGGATTCTTCTGAAAGTGTTCCAAAGGATTCTTCTGACAGTGTTCCAAAGAAGTTTTCAGAGAATGTTCCAAAAGAGTCTTCAGAAGTTGTTCCAAAGGAGTCTTCAAGTAATGTTCCAAAGAAGTCTTCATGGAATGTTTCAATGGAGTCTTCAAGGAATGTTTCAATGGAGTCTTCAAGGAATGTTTCAATGGAGTCTTCAAGGAATGTTTCAATGGAGTCTTCATGGAATGTTCCAATGGAGTCTTCATGGAATGTTCCAATGGAGTCTTCATGGAATGTTTCAATGGAGTCTTCGGGGAATGTTCCAATGGAGTCTTCGGGGAATGTTCCAATGGAGTCTTCGGGGAATGTTCCAATGGAGTCTTCGGGGAATGTTCCAATGGAGTCTTCGGGGAATGTTCCAATGGAGTCTTCGGGGAATGTTCCAATGGAGTCTTCGGGGAATGTTCCAATGGAGTCTTCGGGGAATGTTCCAATGGAGTCTTCGGGGAATGTTCCAATGGAGTATTCAGGGAATGTTCCAGTGGAGTCTTCAGGGAATGTTCCAATTGAGTATTCAGGGAATGTTCCTATGGATTCTTCAAGGAATATTTCAATGGAGTCTTCAGGGAATGTTCCAATGGAGTCTTCAGGGAATGTTCCAATGGAGTCTTCAGGGAATGTTCCAATGGAGTCTTCAGGGAATGTTCCAATGGAGTCTTCGGGGAATGTTCCAATGGAGTCTTCGGGGAATGTCCCAATGGAGTCTTCGGGGAATGTCCCAATGGAGTCTTCAGGGAATGTTTCGAAGGGAATATTCTTGAAGATTCCATTGGAATATTCCTGGAATGTGTCCAAAAAGGAACATTCGGGGGACATTCCAGTGGAACATTCAGGGAACATTCCAATGGAACGTTCCTGGAATCTTCTGGGAAGGTTCAATGTTACCTGGGTAACAGCGTTTGAGAGTGTTTGCTCAACAGGTGTGGTGCAAAATGGCGTCCCACTGCTGTAAAAATTTAAAACTTATTGAATATATAAAATGAACATATGTATAAGTTTGGCATTAATTTTTGGTAATCATTCTATTGATTAAAACAATATATAAGACCTGCATTAAATCCTGAAAATTAAAAAATTAAATAAGTAATGAATTAAAAAAGTAATGAAATAAAAATCATATCGACGATAATCACAACGACTGTTTGAGATTCTTTTTCAGCTCTTCAATTCTATATTGTGTATAATTAATCGAATTAAATAAGGTAAGACAATATTAATTCATGACATACTATACATCAAAATGATAATAAGAGAGAAATTAATATAAAATAGATTTGTTCCGTGGGAACCTAATTTTAATAATGAAGAGAAAAACAAGAGTGGTAATAAGAAATATAGACTTTTTTATTACCACTCTTGTTTTTCTCTTCATTATTAGTATAAAATACTTTCAATATTTGGTGGTAAGTTCGGCCCAGTTGCGAAGTACGACTCCATCCCATGGATATTAAGGGTTTTTGTGTATTTTTAATGTTGGCTGTCACGAAATACGACACCTTCCAAATATAAAAATTACATACGACTCTTCGATCTTAAAATATGATATTTCGGTGCTTGGAAAGAGATGGCTGTCACGAAACACGACTCTTCATCTTATATGAAACGTAAGACCAACCTAATCTACCTTCAATTGAAAAGCAACATGCAAGTACATTATAATACAACAACGTTATAATACAATGCAATATTATTAAACTTTATAATACAATTAAATATCCTTCATGAAATGTTTGAAGCAATCACTTAAATAAGTTGGTATAGATTGCTGTAACTATGATACACAAATTTACTATATTTATTCTAATTATTAATGAATTCAAATGATTTCATTACTAATACTTGAATGTAAATTAAGAGGAGTCGGATTGTTTTAACATCGTCTCTATATCGTCATGAAAAGCGACTCCCCTGAATTTCTCCCCGTATGAATACTGAAGAGATACAATTTAATTACCATGCGAGGAGTCAGATCGAATTTTTGTATTTCAAGGGAGTCGTGTTTCGTGACAGCCATCTCTTTCCAAACACCAAAATATCACATTTTAAAATCAAGGAGTCGGAGCGATTTTTTCTATTTCAACGGAGTCGTATTTCGCAACTGGGCCATAAGTTCTCTATACTCTCATACAATACAATTTTACCCTGAAATATATAGTAACTCTTGAATCTTTATAGCGAACTTATATTTTCACCCCCAAAAGATTTTTCCCCCGAAGATATTTTTTATCTCTACAATATTTTTCACCCTACAAAATTATTTTGCCCAAAATTATTTTGAACTCAAATAATTTTCACTAAAATATTATTTAACTCAAAAATAATTGTTCTCTTCCAATCCATTAACTCTTTACCAACTAAAGAGTTTTTTCTCTTCTTCCTCCCACTTCCTCTTCTCCCACTTCCTCTTCCTCCCACTTCCTCTTCCTCCCACTTCCTCTTCTCCCACTTCCTCTTCCTCCCACTTCCTCTTCCTCCCACTTCCTCTTCCTCCCACTTCCTCTTCCTCCCACTTCCTCTTCCTCCCACTTCCTCTTCCTCCCACTTCCTCTTCCTCCCACTTCCTCTTCTCCCACTTCCTCTTCTCCCACTTCCTCTTTTCCCACTTCCTCTTCTCCCACTTCCTCTTCCTCCCACTTCCTCTTTTCCCACTTCCTCTTCTCCCACTTCCTCTTCTCCCACTTCCTCTTTTCCCACTTCCTCTGTTCCCACTTCCTCTCCTCCCTCTCTCTTCTCTCTGGTGTCAATTCCTTTGTTTCTTTCGCCCTCAATTCCCCAACCATTTCATTATTAATTAATTAATTACTCCTAATCTATATTGAGCCACAAAAAGAGAGTAGGTACTAATGTAATTAATTAATTAAATAACTCAACCTTTGTAGTCTTTCATTATAATTATCAGATATATTATTTAAAGAATATGTTATATTTGACAGAGTTACCGATAGAATTTATAAAACTTTTATCTAATAGTTATGTGTATACGTTGTTATGATAATGGTGCAGTTACCCGTCTTTGATTTGTCAGAAATTGAACATAAAAATGATCCAGTTTTCATTTAATTAAATAATGCATTGATATTTTGCTGCATTCGATATATTGATTGATATACTATAACACTCAGTATATACTATAACACTCAGTATACTTGCAGTGTACTTACAGTGTACATTGTTTGAAGTAAAGGCGGTCCCCATTCACTAAAGTGGAAGATATTTATTATAAACATTAAACTGCGAGGAAATTTGTTTGTTTTGAGGGAGTGGCAACATTGAGTGTATAGTGAGACTATAGTCTATACTGGTGTGTATAGTGAGACTATGCTGGTGTGTATAGTGAGACTATACTGGTGTGTATAGTGAGACTATAGTCTATACTGGTGTGTATAGTGAGACTATGCTGGTGTGTATAGTGAGACTATACTGGTGTGTACAGGGTCGTGCAGCTAAATTGGGACTAACATAACTTTTTTTTAATTCGCTATTTTGAAAGGCAAATAATGATTAAATGTTATTTTTACTTGTATTTATTTGTTCGTTATTGTCTAGAGAACAAAATCATTCTATGTGACTACCCTTTGCGTCAATAATTTGGGAGATTCTCGAGCGAAACCGTGAGCAACTCCTTTTTACATCCTCGGGGTCAAGATTACGAAATGCCCGACGAATGGCGGCCTTCAGAGAGTTGACACTTGGACGTGAAGTTACGTTAGACTCTCCCTCAATGACGCCAAACAGCCAATAGTCACAAACATTCAGATCTGGGGAGCTGCTGGGCCAAATATCCATCGGGACCATCAAAGGAAGATTCTCCTTCAGGAAATCCTGAACTTTCTTTGCTCCATGCGCGGAAACGAGCATCACTTTGAAGGGGTCGTAGTTCCTACGCATCCACGGCATCAAAACATCTTTCAGAATTTTCAAGTACTCCGTTGTGTTGATTTTAAGACCCGCTTCGATGTAATGAGGAGGCATCACCTTACCATCACTTGCGACGGCTGCAAAAACCATCACAGAAGCGGGATTTTTGCTCTGCATCACAGGAGGAACTTCTGAACGATCGGAGGCAACTACCCGAGTGTTCTAGCGATTTGCAACCTCATCAACAACAATTTTTTTCTCGTCAACAAAAACGCGGACATGTCCTCCTTTGTGTTTCAGATGGTTCAGAAGCTTTGGGCATCTTTCAGCTCTGAGGGCTCTGGAGCGGGTAGTTAGTAGGTTACGGACTCTCCTTACGTATGATTTCATACCAAGGTCTTCCTTGACTGCCCTGCTGATGGTGCTACGACTCACGCTGCGCTTTTGTGCCAGTTTTGACATCGGCTGGCTTGGGTCTGACTTCAACGTCCTTTTCAGCCCAGCAAGGAATGTTTTGGTTCTCTTTCGATCACTGCAGGGAAAGTGTCGACTTCTCTGAACCTTACCCTCGGCATCAAAAGCAGCAACAACTCGATAAACAGTCGATTTCGCATAGCCAGTGCTCTTAATAATGTCTGAAACAGAGTTCCCGGCGCGCCTCATTTCACATATGGTCATTCTTCGCGCTAATTCCGCCATATTTTAGCGAAATATGCTGGATCTAAATCTGAAATATTATAGCAAAGGGCTTAAAGATTGTCTGTAAGAAAGAATTTAGTCATAGGTTAGAAATTACGGAAGATGTGTGCTGTTAAAGTTAGTCCCAATTTAGCTGCACGACCCTTTATAGTGAGACTATAGTCTATACTGGTGTGTATAGTGAGACTATACTGGTGTGTATAGTGAGACTATGCTGGTGTGTATAGTGAGACTATAGTATATACTGGTGTGTATAGTGAGACTATGCTGGTGTGTATAGTGAGACTATACTGGTGTGTATAGTGAGACTATAGTCTATACTAGTGTGTATTGTGAGACTATGCTGGTGTGTATAGTGAGACTATACTGGTGTGTATAGTGAGACTATAGTCTATACTGGTGTGTATAGTGAGACTATACTGGTGTGTATAGTGAGACTATACTGGTGTGTATAGTGAGACTATGCTGGTGTGTATAGTGAGACTATACTGGTGTGTATAGTGAGACTATACTGGTGTGTATAGTGAGACTATACTGGTGTGTATAGTGAGATTATACGGGTGTCTATAGTGAGACTATAGTCTATACTGGTGTGTATAGTGAGACTATACTGGTGTGTATAGTGAGACTATACTGGTGTGTATAGTGAGACTATACTGGTGTGTATAGTGAGACTATACTAGTATGTATAGTGAGACTATACTGGTGTGTATAGTGAGACTATAGTCTATACTGGTGTGTATAGTGAGACTATACTGGTGTGTATAGTGAGACTATACTGGTGTGTATAGTGAGACTATAGTCTATACTGGTGTGTATAGTGAGACTATACTGGTGTGTATAGTGAGACTATAGTCTATACTGGTGTGTATAGTGAGACTATACTGTTGTGTATAGTGAGACTATACTGGTGTGTATAGTGACACTACACTGATGTGTATAGTCATACTATACTGGTGTAATGGTGCTTATACTGGTATTTTAGTTCACTATCATATAAGTAATTAATAACAAGTTTAATTAATAATTTGAAATTCTAATAATAGTCTCACATAATGTTGCTATGTGTAGAATAATATTATTCTGTGAAGAATTAAATAGTGGGTATTTTACATTTTCTGGGAGAATGATATTTGTTAAATAAATTCATTATGGTCATTAAAGTCTTCGTTCTGCTTAATATTGATTGACAGTTTTATGTGATTTGGAAAGAATCTGAAATGTCAAAAAGTCTACGGTAATGACAACAAATATTTAAGTTACTTTTTCAGTAATGTTATTTTGTCTCTCTTACTAAATAATTTAAATAATTAATTAATTAAATTATGATTTAATTAATTAATTATTATGAATAATTATTACTATTCTAATATTTCTTTACCATATCAAATTGACGCCATTAATTGTAAAGGATTTAATTCTCTCGCTCATTTGTGGAGTGTCCAGTTCTAGTTCATTTTCTTATATTTTTGATATTAGGAGATTTACTTCACCGTCAAACGCTCTTCATTTCTAGCGGTAAAAAAGCTCACTTTGTAACACACATCAGGTCACTAACAATACAAATCACGTACGGAAGAGCAGTGTTGATTGACTCAGGGTTTCCCTCTGTGGAAAACACACTGCTCGATAAAGTCCGTAGATGTTTAAATCTTCAGGGGGAACATTACACAAATTGTTCCTCTACGTGACTCTTTTAAAACTTCTCGTCGGTTGAAATAAACGCTACATTTACATAGAAATAAAATTACCTAGCCTTAAATAGTACAATTTTAGTTGTTGCTACGAAATTTTTGATAGTGAAAAATCTTCACTTACAATATTTTCTTAAAATATTTATTTTTTCTAATTAAAAGAATGTGAAATTATAATTCGGTTTTGAAAGTATTATTACTTAAGTTAACTAAAAAAAAGAAATAACAAATAAATGGCTAAAAATAGTGCATATATATGTTTTTTTTATAATTTGGTTTTAATTTTCTAGAAATAACTACATTAGATTTAGTTGAACCATAATCAAACATTTTTGATAATTTAGTACAGTTTCGGAATTATTGATACTTTTGGTAAATTCAAAGCATTTTTTAAACTTTCAGTTCAATGTTATAACTTTCAGTTCATGTTTGGTAATTTTAAATACATTTTTAATATTTAAAGTACGTTTTTTGAAATTTAAGTATATTATTAGAGCTTGCAGTACATTTTAGGTACTTTCAGCTATTATTTAGTACTTTAAGTACATTTTTAATACCGTTATTATCTTTTTGATACTTTTATTACATTTTGGTACTTTTATTACATCTTTAGTACTTTTAGTAACTTTTTAATACTTTTATTACATTTTTGGTACTTTAATTACATTATTGGTACTTTCATTACATTTTTGGTACTCTATTTTTATCTAACTAATCATCCCAATTCTTTTTCACTTTCAGCAGCATGATGTGCTGCAGCAGGACCCTGCTACTCCCCAGACTCATACCCTTGTTTGCCCTGGTGACTGTCCTGGTCACATCCCTGGCTGTGGGGGGAGCAGACTGGCTCAGCACCCAGGAGAGGTTCCTGTCCTACAAATGGCAGAATGGGAGCAATGTGGAGTATTACAGAATCAAGAAAACAGTTTCGGGACTTTTTAAACTCTGCCAGACTGAGGGTGAGAAACCAAGAACAGATTCATCACCTCGATATTATTTACTCATTTTAACATAACTGTAAATAGATATTGTGTGAATGTTCTTCACCGTAAGAGGTCATCCCTAGTGGAATATTATTTGTATTGACTGTAAAAAGATATTGTACGAATGTTCTTCACCGTAAGAGGTCATCCCTAGTGGAATATTATTTGTATTGACTGTAAATAGATATTGTATGAATGTTCTTCACCGTAAGAGGTCATCCCTAGTGGAATATTATTTGTATTGACTGTAAATAGATATTGTACGAATGTTCTTCACCGTAAGAGGTCATCCCTAGTGGAATATTATTTGTATTGACTGTAAACAGATATTGTATGAATGTTCTTCACCGTAAGAGTTCATCATTAGTGTAATATTATTTGTATTGACTGTAAATAGATATTGTATGAATGTTCTTCACCGTAAGAGTTCATCCCTAGTGGAATATTATTTGTATTGACTGTAAATAGATATTGTATGAATGTTCTTCACTGTAAGAGTTCATCCCTAGTGGAATATTATTTGTATTGACTGTAAATAGATATTTTATGAATGTTCTTCACTGTAAGAGTTCATCCCTAGTGGAATATTATTTGTATTGACTGTAAATAGATATTTTATGAATGTTCTTCACTGTAACAGTTCATCCCTAGTGGAATATTATTTGTATTGACTGTAAATAGATATTGTGTGAATGTTCTTCACTGTAAGAGTTCATCCCTAGTGGAATATTATTTGTATTGACTGTAAATAGATATTGTATGAATGTTCTTCACCGTAAGAGTTCATCCCTAGTGGAATATTATTTGTATTGACTGTAAATAGATATTGTATGAATGTTCTTCACCGTAAGAGTTCATCCCTAGTGGAATATTATTTGTATTGACTGTTAATAGATATTGTATGAATGTTCTTCACCGTAACAGTTCATCCCTAGTGGAATATTATTTGTATTGACTGTAAATAGATATTGTTTGAATGTTCTTCACCGTAACAGTTCATCCCTAGTGGAATATTATTTGTATTGACTGTAAATAGATATTGTATGAATGTTCTTCACCGTAAGAGTTCATCCCTAGTGGAATATTATTTGTATTGACTGTAAATAGATATTGTATGAATGTTCTTCACCGTAAGAGTTCATCCCTAGTGGAATATTATTTGTATTGACTGTAAATAGATATTGTACGAATGTTCTTCACCGTAAGAGTTCATCCCTAGTGGAATATTATTTGTATTGACTGTAAATAGATATTGTATGAATGTTCTTCACCGTAAGAGTTCATCCCTAGTGGAATATTATTTGTATTGACTGTAAATAGATATTGTATGAATGTTCTTCACCGTAAGAGTTCATCCCTAGTGGAATATTATTTGTATTGACTGTAAATAGATATTGTGTGAATGTTCTTCACCGTAAGAGTTCATCCCTAGTGGAATATTATTTGTATTGACTGTAAATAGATATTGTGTGAATGTTCTTCACCGTAAGAGTTCATCCCTAGTGGAATATTATTTGTATTGACTGTAAATAGATATTGTATGAATGTTCTTCACCGTAAGAGTTCATCCCTAGTGGAATATTATTTGTATTGACTGTAAATAGATATTGTGTGAATGTTCTTCACCGTAAGAGTTCATCCCTAGTGGAATATTATTTGTATTGACTGTAAATAGATATTGTGTGAATGTTCTTCACCGTAAGAGTTCATCCCTAGTGGAATATTATTTGTATTGACTGTAAATAGATATTGTATGAATGTTCTTCACCGTAAGAGTTCATCCCTAGTGGAATATTATTTGTATTGACTGTAAATAGATATTGTGTGAATGTTCTTCACCGTAAGAGTTCATCCCTAGTGGAATATTATTTGTATTGACTGTAAATAGATATTGTATGAATGTTCTTCACCGTAAGAGTTCATCCCTAGTGGAATATTATTTGTATTGACTGTAAATAGATATTGTATGAATGTTCTTCACCGTAAGAGGTCATCCCTAGTGGAATATTATTTGTATTGACTGTAAATAGATATTGTACGAATGTTCTTCACCGTAAGAGGTCATCCCTAGTGGAATATTATTTGTATTGACTGTAAACAGATATTGTATGAATGTTCTTCACCGTAAGAGTTCATCATTAGTGTAATATTATTTGTATTGACTGTAAATAGATATTGTATGAATGTTCTTCACCGTAAGAGTTCATCCCTAGTGGAATATTATTTGTATTGACTGTAAATAGATATTGTATGAATGTTCTTCACTGTAAGAGTTCATCCCTAGTGGAATATTATTTGTATTGACTGTAAATAGATATTTTATGAATGTTCTTCACTGTAAGAGTTCATCCCTAGTGGAATATTATTTGTATTGACTGTAAATAGATATTTTATGAATGTTCTTCACTGTAACAGTTCATCCCTAGTGGAATATTATTTGTATTGACTGTAAATAGATATTGTGTGAATGTTCTTCACTGTAAGAGTTCATCCCTAGTGGAATATTATTTGTATTGACTGTAAATAGATATTGTATGAATGTTCTTCACCGTAAGAGTTCATCCCTAGTGGAATATTATTTGTATTGACTGTAAATAGATATTGTATGAATGTTCTTCACCGTAAGAGTTCATCCCTAGTGGAATATTATTTGTATTGACTGTAAATAGATATTGTATGAATGTTCTTCACCGTAACAGTTCATCCCTAGTGGAATATTATTTGTATTGACTGTAAATAGATATTGTTTGAATGTTCTTCACCGTAACAGTTCATCCCTAGTGGAATATTATTTGTATTGACTGTAAATAGATATTGTATGAATGTTCTTCACCGTAAGAGTTCATCCCTAGTGGAATATTATTTGTATTGACTGTAAATAGATATTGTATGAATGTTCTTCACCGTAAGAGTTCATCCCTAGTGGAATATTATTTGTATTGACTGTAAATAGATATTGTATGAATGTTCTTCACCGTAAGAGTTCATCCCTAGTGGAATATTATTTGTATTGACTGTAAATAGATATTGTATGAATGTTCTTCACCGTAAGAGTTCATCCCTAGTGGAATATTATTTGTATTGACTGTAAATAGATATTGTGTGAATGTTCTTCACCGTAAGAGTTCATCCCTAGTGGAATATTATTTGTATTGACTGTAAATAGATATTGTGTGAATGTTCTTCACCGTAAGAGTTCATCCCTAGTGGAATATTATTTGTATTGACTGTAAATAGATATTGTATGAATGTTCTTCACCGTAAGAGTTCATCCCTAGTGGAATATTATTTGTATTGACTGTAAATAGATATTGTGTGAATGTTCTTCACCGTAAGAGTTCATCCCTAGTGGAATATTATTTGTATTGACTGTAAACAGATATTGTGTGAATGTTCTTCACCGTAAGAGTTCATCCCTAGTGGAATATTATTTGTATTGACTGTAAATAGATATTGTATGAATGTTCTTCACCGTAAGAGTTCATCCCTAGTGGAATATTATTTGTATTGACTGTAAATAGATATTGTGTGAATGTTCTTCACCGTAAGAGTTCATCCCTAGTGGAATATTATTTGTATTGACTGTAAATAGATATTGTATGAATGTTCTTCACCGTAAGAGTTCATCCCTAGTGGAATATTATTTGTATTGACTGTAAATAGATATTGTATGAATGTTCTTCACCGTAAGAGGTCATCCCTAGTGGAATATTATTTGTATTGACTGTAAATAGATATTGTACGAATGTTCTTCACCGTAAGAGGTCATCCCTAGTGGAATATTATTTGTATTGACTGTAAACAGATATTGTATGAATGTTCTTCACCGTAAGAGTTCATCATTAGTGTAATATTATTTGTATTGACTGTAAATAGATATTGTATGAATGTTCTTCACCGTAAGAGTTCATCCCTAGTGGAATATTATTTGTATTGACTGTAAATAGATATTGTATGAATGTTCTTCACTGTAAGAGTTCATCCCTAGTGGAATATTATTTGTATTGACTGTAAATAGATATTTTATGAATGTTCTTCACTGTAAGAGTTCATCCCTAGTGGAATATTATTTGTATTGACTGTAAATAGATATTTTATGAATGTTCTTCACTGTAACAGTTCATCCCTAGTGGAATATTATTTGTATTGACTGTAAATAGATATTGTGTGAATGTTCTTCACTGTAAGAGTTCATCCCTAGTGGAATATTATTTGTATTGACTGTAAATAGATATTGTATGAATGTTCTTCACCGTAAGAGTTCATCCCTAGTGGAATATTATTTGTATTGACTGTAAATAGATATTGTATGAATGTTCTTCACCGTAAGAGTTCATCCCTAGTGGAATATTATTTGTATTGACTGTTAATAGATATTGTATGAATGTTCTTCACCGTAACAGTTCATCCCTAGTGGAATATTATTTGTATTGACTGTAAATAGATATTGTTTGAATGTTCTTCACCGTAACAGTTCATCCCTAGTGGAATATTATTTGTATTGACTGTAAATAGATATTGTATGAATGTTCTTCACCGTAAGAGTTCATCCCTAGTGGAATATTATTTGTATTGACTGTAAATAGATATTGTATGAATGTTCTTCACCGTAAGAGTTCATCCCTAGTGGAATATTATTTGTATTGACTGTAAATAGATATTGTACGAATGTTCTTCACCGTAAGAGTTCATCCCTAGTGGAATATTATTTGTATTGACTGTAAATAGATATTGTATGAATGTTCTTCACCGTAAGAGTTCATCCCTAGTGGAATATTATTTGTATTGACTGTAAATAGATATTGTATGAATGTTCTTCACCGTAAGAGTTCATCCCTAGTGGAATATTATTTGTATTGACTGTAAATAGATATTGTGTGAATGTTCTTCACCGTAAGAGTTCATCCCTAGTGGAATATTATTTGTATTGACTGTAAATAGATATTGTGTGAATGTTCTTCACCGTAAGAGTTCATCCCTAGTGGAATATTATTTGTATTGACTGTAAATAGATATTGTATGAATGTTCTTCACCGTAAGAGTTCATCCCTAGTGGAATATTATTTGTATTGACTGTAAATAGATATTGTGTGAATGTTCTTCACCGTAAGAGTTCATCCCTAGTGGAATATTATTTGTATTGACTGTAAATAGATATTGTGTGAATGTTCTTCACCGTAAGAGTTCATCCCTAGTGGAATATTATTTGTATTGACTGTAAATAGATATTGTATGAATGTTCTTCACCGTAAGAGTTCATCCCTAGTGGAATATTATTTGTATTGACTGTAAATAGATATTGTGTGAATGTTCTTCACCGTAAGAGTTCATCCCTAGTGGAATATTATTTGTATTGACTGTAAATAGATATTGTATGAATGTTCTTCACCGTAAGAGTTCATCCCTAGTGGAATATTATTTGTATTGACTGTAAATAGATATTGTATGAATGTTCTTCACCGTAAGAGTTCATCCCTAGTGGAATATTATT
Source organism: Caprella mutica (assembly GCA_947561585.1). Lineage (NCBI taxonomy): Eukaryota > Metazoa > Arthropoda > Malacostraca > Amphipoda > Caprellidae > Caprella > Caprella mutica. The sequence goes on from CANNZV010000654.1 coordinate 226,901, forward strand.
TGTATTGACTGTAAATAGATATTGTGTGAATGTTCTTCACCGTAAGAGTTCATCCCTAGTGGAATATTATTTGTATTGACTGTAAATAGATATTGTATGAATGTTCTTCACCGTAAGATTTCATCCCTAGTGGAATATTATTTGTATTGACTGTAAATAGATATTGTATGAATGTTCTTCACCGTAAGAGTTCATCCCTAGTGGAATATTATTTGTATTGACTGTAAATAGATATTGTATGAATGTTCTTCACCGTAAGAGTTCATCCCTAGTGGAATATTATTTGTATTGACTGTAAATAGATATTGTGTGAATGTTCTTCACCGTAAGAGTTCATCCCTAGTGGAATATTATTTGTATTGACTGTAAATAGATATTGTATGAATGTTCTTCACCGTAAGAGTTCATCCCTAGTGGAATATTATTTGTATTGACTGTAAATAGATATTGTATGAATGTTCTTCACCGTAAGAGTTCATCCCTAGTGGAATATTATTTGTATTGACTGTAAATAGATATTGTATGAATGTTCTTCACCGTAAGAGTTCATCCCTAGTGGAATATTATTTGTATTGACTGTAAATAGATATTGTGTGAATGTTCTTCACCGTAAGAGTTCATCCCTAGTGGAATATTATTTGTATTGACTGTAAATAGATATTGTATGAATGTTCTTCACCGTAAGAGTTCATCCCTAGTGGAATATTATTTGTATTGACTGTAAATAGATATTGTATGAATGTTCTTCACCGTAAGAGTTCATCCCTAGTGGAATATTATTTGTATTGACTGTAAATAGATATTGTATGAATGTTCTTCACCGTAAGAGTTCATCCCTAGTGGAATATTATTTGTATTGACTGTAAATAGATATTGTATGAATGTTCTTCACCGTAAGAGTTCATCCCTAGTGGAATATTATTTGTATTGACTGTAAATAGATATTGTATGAATGTTCTTCACCGTAAGAGTTCATCCCTAGTGGAATATTATTTGTATTGACTGTAAATAGATATTGTATGAATGTTCTTCACCGTAAGAGTTCATCCCTAGTGGAATATTATTTGTATTGACTGTAAATAGATATTGTGTGAATGTTCTTCACCGTAAGAGTTCATCCCTAGTGGAATATTATTTGTATTGACTGTAAATAGATATTGTATGAATGTTCTTCACCGTAAGAGTTCATCCCTAGTGGAATATTATTTGTATTGACTGTAAATAGATATTGTATGAATGTTCTTCACCGTAAGAGTTCATCCCTAGTGGAATATTATTTGTATTGACTGTAAATAGATATTGTATGAATGTTCTTCACCGTAAGAGTTCATCCCTAGTGGAATATTATTTGTATTGACTGTAAATAGATATTGTATGAATGTTCTTCACCGTAAGAGTTCATCCCTAGTGGAATATTATTTGTATTGACTGTAAATAGATATTGTATGAATGTTCTTCACCGTAAGAGTTCATCCCTAGTGGAATATTATTTGTATTGACTGTAAATAGATATTGTATGAATGTTCTTCACCGTAAGAGTTCATCCCTAGTGGAATATTATTTGTATTGACTGTAAATAGATATTGTATGAATGTTCTTCACTGTAAGAGTTCATCCCTAGTGGAATATTATTTGTATTGACTGTAAATAGATATTGTATGAATGTTCTTCACCGTAAGAGTTCATCCCTAGTGGAATATTATTTGTATTGACTGTAAATAGATATTGTGTGAATGTTCTTCACCGTAAGAGTTCATCCCTAGTGGAATATTATTTGTATTGACTGTAAATAGATATTGTATGAATGTTCTTCACCGTAAGAGTTCATCCCTAGTGGAATATTATTTGTATTGACTGTAAATAGATATTGTATGAATGTTCTTCACCGTAAGAGTTCATCCCTAGTGGAATATTATTTGTATTGACTGTAAATAGATATTGTATGAATGTTCTTCACCGTAAGAGTTCATCCCTAGTGGAATATTATTTGTATTGACTGTAAATAGATATTGTATGAATGTTCTTCACCGTAAATATAAAATCTCTTAAGTTTTTTCTCTTTGTTCCCGTTTTTAAATATTGACTATTTTTTTCAAATTTGACAACTTGAGTCCTATTGAACTGAAAGTGAGTTAAAATAATGTGTACGTACTGAGTTACTCAATTCCATGGACACTTTCATATGAAATTATTCTACAAATGTAGGTACTTTTGATCAAATTTAGTTTATTATGGATAAAATAATAATTTTCTTTTTTAATAAATCGAATTGCATTTCCAATTATTATTTATTAGTAATATAAATATATGCAAAGTAATAATTGTGGTGAAATCGGTTATTTCTTTTATATACTGAAATTAAAATTTTCATTTAGAATAAAATATAAGATGTTGACACTAATTGGGTATCATTTTTTTCTTTAATATTCCCCATTTTGAGAGGATAATTTCTTTCAAAAATGGTTTGTTTTAAAAAAAATCCACGGATTTTCACTCTCCATCACTCAAAATGAAGAATGCAAAACGAAAATTTCCACGAAATTGAATAACTTTGCACCCTTCGTGTGACTTTATTAATTGTGACAAATTTAGTTTATTAAACAAAAATATAAATTTTTCATAAAATTTCATCATTTTTAGTTCATTTTTAGCTCAAAAAACTCAAGTCTTCAAATTTTGGAAAATGCTTAATATTTTATAAACGGAAACAAATAAAAACATGAAAGTGTTCCTACGTATGTATATAACTTGATTACAACTTATTTCACAGTTTAAGTGGTCAAAATCGGTCAAGAAAGGCCTCTTCTATATATGACATTTAACAGCATAAGGTACACTTATTAAACGAAAACCTTAGAATAATTATAATATAATATCTCTTTGATCTTATGGAGACAAATAATCGATTGTTATACACTCAATCTTCTCCGGCCCCATCGTAATTTTCTAATTGGGACTCAGGGCTAAACTAACACAAGCGTTAATCCAATGTTTTGATGAAAAACTGATTTAAAAGGAACTTTTCACTGTTACTTAAATTGGAGATTAAAAAGATAGCGACAGTTTGAAAAGAAAAGAATTAATTTGAGATGAGCCTGCATATAGTGCATTAAGCTATGAATAAAATTACCATACCTACTTCTACTCTTTATTTTGACGTCAAAATGACACCAATAGTACACAGAAGGTGATACAGTGTCCATACCTACTTCTACTAGCAACCTTGACGTCAAAATGACACCAATGGTACACAGAAGGTGATACAGTGTCCATGCCTACTTCTACTAGCAACTTTGACGTCAAAATGACACCAATGGTACACAGAAGGTGATACAGTGTCCATACCTACTTCTACTAGCGAATCTGACGTCAAAATGACACCAATGGTACACAGAAGGTGATACAGTGTCCATGCCTACTTCTACTCTCTATTTTGACGTCAAAATGACACCAATGGTACACAGAAGGTGATACAGTGTCCATACCTACTTCTACTAGCAACCTTGACGTCAAAATGACACCAATGGTACACAGAAGGTGAAACAGTGTCCATACCTACTTCTACTAGCAACTTTGACGTCAAAATGACACCAATGGTACACAGAAGGTGATACAGTGTCCATACCTACTTCTACTAGCGAATTTAACGTCAAAATGACAGCAATGGTACACAGAAGGTGATACAGTGTCCATACCTACTTCTACTAGCGAATCTGACGTCAAAATGACACCAATGGTACACAGAAGGTGATACAGTGTCCATACCTACTTCTACTAGCGAATCTGACGTCAAAATGACACCAATGGTACACAGAAGGTTATACAGTGTCCATACCCACTTCTACTAGCGAATCTGACGTTAAAATGACACCAATGGTACACAGAAGGTGATACACTGTCCATACCTACTTCTAATAGTGACTGTGACGTCAAAATGACACTACTCCTTACATTTAATTAGACTATTAGAGTCACGTCATTTAAAGTCTAATAACGTGATTCATTGTTTAATATTGAAATACATTTACAACTATATATACTTCAATACTTGAACCACACTGTAGTCAATATAATAATTGAAAAGAAGAATTTGATGAATACTATAGAAAATGAACGTATTTCAATTAATAATAAATATTCTCCAATTTAACTTAATTATATTCACATTAAGTTTTCATTTACTAATTAGCTGTAACCGCTAATTAGTATCGTCTTTAAGAACATCTAAAAAAGGGAGCAGAATTTGTGTTTATATGTCATTTTGCACAGTGAATAGATATGCAATGGCGGGGACTTGGTACGAGTAGCTTAGTGATAAAGTCTCATCGTAAAGAAACCATTGGCCTCCCTATGGTGAACATTTGCCTGCCACTTTGGCACTAGAGGAATAGTGAGAGAGTGTAGCCTGAATGATAAGAATAGTGAGAGAGTGTAGTCTGAATGACATTAATCAATTGAGTTGTGAGAGTGTAGTCTGAATGATGAGAATAGTGAGCGAGTGTAGCCTGAATGATAAGAATAGTGAGAGAGTAAAGTCTGAATGATAAGAATAGTGAGAGAGTAAAGTCTGAATGATAAGAATAGTGAGAGAGTGTAGCCTGAATGATAAGAATAGTGAGAGAGTGTAGCCTGAATGATAAGAATAGTGAGAGAGTGTAGCCTGAATGATAAGAATATTTAGAGAGTGTAGTCTGAATGATAAGAATATTGAGAGAGTGTAGTCTGAATGATAAGAATAGTGAGAGAGTGTAGTCTGAATGATAAGAATAGTGAGAGAGTGTAGCCTGAATGATAAGAATATTGAGAGAGTGTAGTCTGAATGATAAAAATATTGAGAGAGTGTAGTCTGAATGATAAGAATAGTGAGAGAGTGTAGCCTGAATGATAAGAATATTGAGAGAGTGTAGTCTGAATGATAAGAATAGTGAGAGAGTGTAGTCTGAATGATAAGAATAGTGAGAGAGTGTAGTCTGAATGATAAGAATAGTGAGAGAGTGTAGTCTGAATGATAAGAATATTGAGAGAGTGTAGTCTGAATGATAAGAATAGTGAGAGAGTGTAGTCTGAATGATAAGAATAGTGAGAGAGTGTAGCCTGAATGATAAGAATATTGAGAGAGTGTAGTCTGAATGATAAGAATATTGAGAAAGTGTAGTCTGAATGATAAGAATAGTGAGAGAGTGTAGTCTGAATGATAAGAATAGTGAGAGAGTGTAGTCTGAATGATAAGAATAGTGAGAGAGTGTAGTCTGAATGATAAGAATAGTGAGAGAGTGTAGTCTGAATGACATTAATCTATTGAGTTTAAAATATGCTGTTAAACTAAAATATTCATTTTTAATAATGATTCTATATCAAAATGAAACATGTGAAATTGCTTGGGAAATTTCTTCCTATTCAATCCTAGAAAAATATTTTGTTACTCTGTAAAATTAAATTTTCACTCAAAATTTCATTTATGTTAAAATCTTATCAAATATTTGAAAAAATAAGCAATGAAACTCCACTCCTTTTACCACCCCCCCCCCCTCTCCCCCTCTCCCCCTCTCCCATCCCCCAGTTGGTGGAAAGGCCTTCGAGTGCAAACCAATCAACTACACCACAACCTACACCCCGGATCCAGCTGACTCCACCATGGCGATACAATGTGAGTGGTGGTGGTACCCCCGGGGGAGAAATGCCAACCTAACCGTATCATTAGGTTAATTTTGAAATAAGAAAGTGAATAGTGGTCTATGTGTTAGTCCATGTTCTACATCTGTTAAATAATGTACAAAATAAATTGGAAAATTAAATGTGTTAAATATGGTATCGGTTCACCCATTGGTAGGTAAATATATATCGGATATTATAGAAAAATATATAATATTTCCAGTCATTGTCATCAAAGTTGTTTTTCGTGAATGTCCGACGAAAAAAATTCAAGTGTTATTATAGTTTATAATAAATTACTATTGTATTTTGGTCTAACTATTTATTGTCGGATGCAAATGATCTTTTCATCACCTATTATAATTTCAACATGCATATGGATGCAGATAGCATACTTCACACAAGTTTGAGAAGTATTAAAATGCTATCAAGACAAAAGAATAACAAGCAAACATTTAATTGCAGTACTTTTATTTCAATGTACTACCCTAAATGCTTCTGTCATTTCGATCTCTTTGAATTATTCCTAAAGCTACAAACTCTATAAAATGTCAGTCGACTGGTCGGTAAACTGGTTGCAAACGGTAATAGGAACTATACCCTAGAATATTTCGTTATATCATATAGGATAGTTAATGTTCTCAGGATATTGCATTGGAATATCATGAAAACGTATGAAGAATAACAGTTTTTGTATTTATTGTATTTCACTTCGATTTGTTAAAATAGTTTATAATTTAATACTGAAAAAAGAATTTGAATGAAACATGATGATGTTGATTTAAAACAAATTACAGTTTCTATCACATTAAATACTTGCAAATTTGACGTCGTATTTTAAAACATTTACATTTTTACAAGCATTACAATTAGGAAACTGTGAATATTTCCTTTATCATAAATCCACATTTTTTATCTGTTTTTTAGTATTTTTAAGTTTAAAATCCCTGGAAACAGACTAACAGAATCAATTTTCATATTAATATTCTATCTATTTTCATCACATTAATCAGCTCAATGCATTCCTTTTGCCCGTTATGGTACAACATAGGTAGGTATCTCTTGTAGTGATGGTACAGTACCACTAATGTAATCATCACGAGGGTTAAGTGACTGAGAGGTGCGTGTCACACGTACACTTTAGCTACACTTTAACTTAACGAAAAAAGCCTTTCTGCTCTTATTTTTATTACATGATCAAAGGTAAAGTTTATGGTAATTATCCTAATTATTAAAAAATTGTCGAAAAATTTCCAATATTTCAATTCAATCAAAATAAATCTATACTAAATGTCACTCCAATTAATTTTAGATAATAGATTTAAATTATCATCAATATAACTTATATTCCCAAAATCTTCACTCACCTCCCCAAACCTTAACCCCACCCCCTCCCTTCCTCCCACAGACACGGTGGTGAAGTCAAGCCCCTGCTTCATCACAGGGATGGTGACTCTCCTTCTAGCCGAAGTCTTTTGTATCTGCAGTATTTGCTCCAAAGAGAAAACTAAAGTCTGGAACTCTGTTGCTGGAATAACTTTCATCATGCAGGGTGAGAGAAAAGAAATTATCGTTTTATGTTCATTCACTACGTAGTGGTATGAATACAATTATAAATAGAGTATATGTTTACTAATACTCTAATAATACTTATTGAGACACAGAGTATTAAAAAATGTAAAAAGTAAATAAAAAATTATATGCTGAACCGAACTGTATGGGGTTTGCAGAATAATGATAATAGATCCAGACCTCAATTCTGTATTTTCTTTTTACTTCTAAGACTAAGTAATACTAACAAGTGATGTCAAAGCCTCTACCTCATCACAGGTCTTGTGATGATGATGGGGTGTGTGATGTACATAGCCACCTTCAAAGGAGAGACATGGCAAAAGTTGCGGCCCGTCTCCTCCTTCGAACCAGCCCTCTTCTCCTACAGATACGGACCCTACTTCATCCTCCTAATCTGCTCCTTCACCAGCTCTTTCATCACAGGGTTTTGTGCCATCTTGGTCTCCATTCGATCCTTGAAGGTGACTAAGACGCTTTACATTCGAAAGAAAATATTAGACTCTTAGGTTATTCTCGTCCATCTGTTAATTTTTGTTAAAAAACGTGACACTCCAGTGCAATAATTATAAAACTCCTCTATAGTGAATAAGTTAGTTTGTACCCCGTATAGTGAACACATTTTCTTCAGTCTGCCATAAAATAGTCTTCGGTTTTTTTTTTTAAACTGATGGTGATTTATCACAGACGAAAGAAAATTTGTTCACTATACGGGGTACATCCTAACGGTGTCCGGACAATTCGTCGCCTGGACAATTCGTCGCCTGGACAATTCGTCGCCTGGACAATTCGTCACCGGACAATTCGTCACTGATTGAAAATAAAAGAGATATAAGTTAAAATATAATTATAATTGGTGGAATTGTATTCATTTAAATTTTAAAGGGAGCTATTTTTTCAACAAAATAAGTGGTTGGTATATGGCACTTTTACCTCATAATATATTGACAATTTCAAAAAAAAATAATGCATATATATACTATTATATTTTTATAATAATATTTTTATTGAAAATTTACTATTTTTCCACTCGTCAATGAATGGTTCGCTAAGTTTAATTCATCCAAATTTGTGGGTTTTCTTTGATGCTTTAAATTTAAATAGAGAAGAAAATCAAGCTATTGCTAAATTACAATAACATTCTCAAAGTGCTAAAATCCATCAAAATATAAAATACAGGATAAGAATAAACATGTCTTAAATGTAATCAGCAATTACGATGCAAATAATAAAATATCTTTTTTGAAGGCCGTTGCTCACCATATAAAATATTGACTAAATTCTGTTAATTTTCATATCTCAAATCTGATATATTGTTGCCTAAAGTTTTCAAATTTTTAACATAATTTGCTACTAGTTCTTTGTTTTAAAATTGGCATGGCAATAATGAATCAATTGTTTGTACTGCCAACAAAGAGAAACGGTTAACATTGAGTTACAGTTTAGTCTTGTTTCAGTGATTTTAAACATGAATTTTTAACTTTTTTTGTTATAATATGACAATGTTTGTAAATCGTTTGTTTTTCTATACTGTCTACATGAGCATTTAAAATATCATCTTTTTGTTTAATTTTTTTATATATATTTGTGATAATGACCAGCTCAGTAAAAATTTTATATTAAAAAATTGTAATTTTATATTTACTAGTGTTATTTTTAATTTTCAAAACTTAAAATTATATTATAAATTATATCTCTTTTATTTTCAATCGGCGACGATTTGCCCGGGGACGAATTGTGCGAGGACGAATTGTGCGAGGACGAATTGTCCTAGCACCATCCTAACTCATCCACTATAGAGGAGTTCACTATAGACGAATTCTATTTCAGTTTCAAGAGCTTGAAAGTGTTTCAGTGCGATTTCAGCACCTGGGAGTCTCAGATTTTCCTTTTCTAACTTCACTTGGTCTTTACAAATTGACTAGATGATATTTTTCTCTGATTGGGTATGATTTAAATTACCTTTTCCAGTTGAATCTGATGTCTGAACTTAGTACACCCACTGTACCAGGAGAAGCGGGGGAACTGTTGCCAAAGGGGTACCCCCACCACTGCTGTCCCCATCTGCCCCACCTGGGGGGACAGTGTCGGGCAACCGTTAGGGCGACAGCGGAGTGCAGTGAGGAGGGCGTGGCAATCTATTCCAAGGAAGAAAATAGGTACGTTTCTAGTAGAATAAATTAGGTACATTTCTAAAAAGAAAATCGGATTCTGTAAACCCAAGAAACCAGAGAATTTTTTAATATAAAAACAGTTGAGAAAATTTCCGGACACACACATAACTTGAAAAAAATATTTTAACATAATAGGTCATGAGCCAATCTGAAATTCCAACTGACTTGTCATCACCTATGATATCTCTCATATTCCGACTACTGAGAGTGTCAGTTAATGTGACGTTACCCTTATCCTTATCTCAATGAAATGATACAATCTATTCTTTTCAGTTCGCCATCACTGGATTTCAGTGAGAAGTTCTACCACGACATTTCTGGCGGCAAAGTGTGCAGTCACGTGACTCGTTGCTGTGCGCACAGTACTTGTTGTTGGTGTGCGCAGTGTCACCAGAGAGCTGTCACTTGTGCGCATGTCTTTCCCATGAACGATAGCACTAAAGAGAGTATCTCTAAATCATCTATAGATTTGTAAATAATAATAAACCTAATTGAGATAGTGACCCTTATTATTTAAGTATCTACATCTTTAGTTATAATAAAGTTCAAAGAGATTATACTGTGAATAAAGTGAGAGTAATTAAGCTATAGAAAATATAGCAGAAACTGTACCTAACCACTAGGCAATGAACACTATGTTAGTATTTTTTTAAATATATTTCAGTTGAACTCCCCTATAATGAACTCCGGTATAGTGAACCATCCTGATCAGTAGAGTCCTGAGTAATGATCTTGCTTCTATAGTGAACAACTTTAGTTTAGTCTGCCTTAAAAGAGCCATCAGTTTTCTATGCATCTCTCTAGAAAACTAGATATAGTTCATCATAGAGGAGCTCTGCCAGTACAACTCCTCTAAAAATGACGTCCTGTATAGTAAAACATACAAATTTTTACAGTTCTGAAAAAATGAAACGTCCTATAAAGTAATCATTAATGTGTTCGCTATGAATAATGTCAAATAATAGTAGGTATTTTAATACCAATGAATTATTAATACAAAACTAAAATATTGTATGACTATTCTATTACTTATATTTGTCGTAATATTAATCAATATATTGATAATTTAATAGGGCTAATGAAAAGGCTTCATATGATATACAAATATATATAAAGTTTAGTAGTCTTTGCATATAAATTAATTTTTGTGCTTATTTCACACACTAAATATTATAGGGTAAGTTCTGAGTTATCGAACGGTTCCACATGTTCGATCATATAAAAAAATATAATATAACATAAGCAGTTAAAATAATATAATATAACGAGATAAATAATATATAATTTTTATCTTATATGACCGAGAATGTGGAACTGTCCGATAATTAAGAACTTGCCCTACGTCAATTTCCACTATAAAATAGATGCTTTTTTCCCTATAATTACGACATCCCATCTCCTTAGTTTAACTATAAGTTGAGTAAATTACTTATAGATACATTTCTGTTAAAGACAGACAGGCAGTTTAATAATATCAATTAATGACTGAGAAAATAATACATATTCATTATTTATCGCGTTTGTTATTAATTGTACCTTCCATTCTGTCTCTGATGTGAAAAAAGAAAAATGATATTTTAAATATTTCTCTTAATTCACTGAAATAAAAATTCATTTTTTTTAAATATACATTTTGTTAGATATTGAAAGAAATCTAAATATTTTTAACCATTTCTAAATATTTTTCTTAATGTTAATATTATTTTTAAAATTAATTGAATACGAGTTACGTCTTTCTAACATTAAAATATCTCTTAGTATAAAAAATTATTTATTTTAATATTAAAATTATTTCCTTTAATATTTAAAATATTTTATATTGATTTAAATTATTTAAATATTAAAATTAATTTTTATCAAAATAATATTTTGTAAATAATGAAATTCAGAATTTGTAACTCTGTATATATATAAATTTTTATAAAATCCACTTTTATTGCATAAATCAACTATTTTAATTATGATATTTTTAATAAAAATATTCCCTTCAATTAGATATTTCTAGCTATTAATAGTACTATCATACAAATAGTATTCCCTTGAGATATTTCTAGCTATTAATAGTACTATCATACAAATAGTATTCCCTTGAGATATTTGTAGCTACTTAATAGTACTATCATACAAATAGTATTCCCTTTACAAATAGTTTGACACAGTAATCATTACTTTCTATTTATCATTTGTAGTTAGCAAAATAGTTTAAAATAATGTGCCGTCATACGGTTACAGTTTAGATGTTAAAATGAAAGGCAAAGTACCAATTACCGGTTGAAAATTAAGCGGTCACATAGGGTAATTTCTGAATTATCGGACAGTTACACATTTCCGACCATATTAGAAAAAGAAATATAATAAAAATAATATTTTAACTAATTATTTTAATTGGTATCCAGGATACATGCAGGTATCCTGGATACAAAAAAATGTTAAATAATAGAAATTATAATATACTTTTTCTTATTATGATCGAAAATGTGGAACTGTCCGATAATTCAGAAAATGTAATAGAAAATATATTCATTTCACACAAACAATTTCTTACCTAAAAAATTGAATGCTTTTTAATGCGACTTTTTTTAATCTGCAATTTGTTACATCCGGTAATTGGTACTTTACTTTATTTACGGTAATAGTCAAATAATTCCACACATGATAAATAAGTCTTAAAAGTAGAAGGAACACACTAGGTTATAAAGATACTAGGGGACACCCACAGTTCTCAGATAGTGGGGTTTAACACGGGTCAATCAGAAGTGTCCCCAAGGTCAGATTGCTCACTTTCCGAGTACGGTGACGTTCCCCAAAATACTATAAATAAAATGATTATAAACTTTCGATATTATTTGAACGCGTGTTGGTGTCATTCTAATAAATAACTACCTACTTAAGTGTATACAAATTGTTTTCCTTCATTTTCTAAGATAAACCAAAGAACGCTTTGAGGTTATGCTTTCTTCGAGGTTTACCCAAATTAAGAGTGTTGCCATTGTAGCCAATAATGTCGCAGCCACAACCGTTCAAAAACTCAACTGTAAAAAGGGCGAAAATTACGTCACTTTAATTCAAAGAATGGATTATGTTCCAGAATACAGTTGAGCTGTGGTACATATGGGTACCATTACGTAGTTAAAGTGCTAACCTAACAGTTATGTCATGTTTGAGAACATCTTAAACATATTTATTATTATTTCTAAATTCACATCATCATAAATAGTGTAAAAGTAAAATGCCGTTAAGAAAAAGTTATGATAAACTAAAGGCGTTAAAATGAACGTATACAATAGTAGACAACCATGGTAATTAAATGTACAGTAGATAATTAAACTGAATAGTGAATACCATAAAGAAATTAAATGAAAACTTATAACTTATTTAAATTAAATATGAATAGCTAATTATATTTCTCATTTTACAAATATTCATAATTGCATTATCAGAACAATATTAGGCTAAGTTACGAATTATCGGTCAGTACTACATCTTCGGTCATATAACAAAAAACAATATAAAAATAATTATTATTAGATAGCACTGTAATAATAATATTTTTTAAATCATTTTTTCTTATATGACCGAAGATGTAGTACTGACCGATAATTCGTAACTAAGCCTATATTAAATTTCTCTCTTTTCTCCATAGTATTTATTAGCTGTAGTAGGACTAGACAAAAAGGGGCAAACTGAGTCGTTAGAGATAGATATGAGATATAGATTTCGTTCCTAGGAAAAAGCGTAAATTACCGAGAGATTCCATGCGAGTGTTAATAATTAATTAATAAAAAGAGGTTGCTTAACTATCAGTGGTATTGGATTGAAGCAACTTTATAGGGTAATTTCCCAGTTTTTAGACATTCTCACATGTCCGATCGCAAGAAAAAAAAGTGTACAATAATTAAAATATAATTACTACAAACTTTTTTACATGATCGAAAATATAGAACCGTCCGATAACTCGTAACTAACCCTAGCTATATTGGGATCTAATAAAAAAATGGTAGCTTAAATAAATATAATTGTGGCGATTTTTTCCCTAAGTTCAGAAATTAAAATTCTAATTTGTACAGAGGAAACTATCGAACAATTAAGGAGTTAAAAACAGTAGTGAACAAATG
>CANNZV010000655.1:23-22576 GCA_947561585.1 Caprella mutica
TGGAACCGTCCGATAACTTGGAAATTACCTCTATCAGATTTCCTGCAAAAAGACTAATTTTTTTCTATTTCATTAAATTTCTTGTCAAGATACAACACGATAGTTCTTGCTGCATTACACGGCCTGTGGTTGAAATAATCAAGAAAATCTATTCGTTACTACATCTTTCTTTTATATTAGAAATAACAAATGTTTTCATTTAATTAAAATTTAAGTTTGATTTATTTTTTATTCATTCACTTTTTTTTTTAAATTTGAACCTAAGGTGAAAGATTAGATAAACAAATCAATTAATATCACAAATAAAGGAAAACCTAATTTTAATTACAAGATATAGATTTTTCACCCATAAAATTAACATGTAAAATGGTAGGAGTATATTCCGTAGATTATCACTCTTAAAACATCTTTTATTACCGTGCAACAATACCTTGTAAAGTGCATTGCATTTATGCACAGACATCAATACGAGCTGATATATTATGCATTGAGTAAATTGTAGGCCATATATCACCGAGAGAAAAATAGATCTATAACTTTTACGCTAATGATATATCTGCAAGAAGAAGAATTATGGACCTGCTGCTCTGTCACACAAAAAAGAATGTGTATAATGCATATACACAGAAAAAGTAATTGTTAACCAGAAAATTACTGTTGGTTTGCTGATAGATCACTAATTCTATTATAGGGTCAGTTTTGAATTATTGGACGCTTCCACACTTTCGATCATATAAGAAAAATTAATATTTAAACTTATACCTATAACTTATACGTATTGAAATAAAATTCATTTATAGGTATTTTTACTATTTTTAATAAAAATGAAGAATAAATTGAATTTAGGTTAAAAAATTATGAAAACTAATAGAAGTTCAATTATCGAAAATGTGGAACAGTTCGATAACTCATAACTTACCCCATATGGATTAGCTTGAAGGTATACAATATAATACGGTATCATGTAATTTATTATACATAGTGACTTACATTATGCATAAATATTAAATGGTTGGTTGTTCTGTAACTCCTATGAGTAATAAAGACCTGAACACAAGAAATAACTTATCACAACTAGAATTGGGTACTCCTAGAGCGCATTCCTTCGTCGCCGCTTAAAAATGACCTTGACCATCCAGTATTCCTTGAGATATAAAGGACCTTGACGTTGACCTTTGAACTGATAGCTCCCAAAAATCTAACCAAATTGTTACTGGATAATGAACAATCTTCCAACAAAATTTCAGATAATTTGGTTGAATACTTTTTGAGTTATGCGAATATCAAGATTGCAAATAAACCAAAACAAAATATAACCTTCTACAATTTGGCAAAGGTAACGACTAGGAAAAGTAAACCAACACTAACATAGAAATGATATGTGTATTAGTTTTTGTGCTACAGACTAGGGGTTCTGTTCCCTGTGAGGTAATTACATTCTTTATATTTGTAATATGTTATTTTGTGATGTTCAGGTCTTACCACTCTGAGGTGTAACTAAATACTCTGGTTTATTAGTGTACATAATAAATTAAACATAAACTGTGTGACGTTTTTCCAGATAGAATATTATGGTGGGGCAATAAAATATTTTACAGGATCCCCCCATTTTTTTAACGCTACTTGCAGTTTTAGAGGATAGCGCTAGGGTTATGCTCTTCAACTACGAGGTCTTAGATTTTGTGTTAGGTAGACTTTTAGGTATCATTTACTATCACCTCTTCATTTTCCTCTTCAATCCGTGAGTGCAGCCACCGGTGCTTGTGTCCCTTTTCGTCACATTCCTTGATGAGTGATTGAATTCATTGAGTAGCTTTTCTGTATCCATGAGCATTGTCACCGACGGTGGTAGGCGACTTTGTCCATGAAGCCACTTTCCATTCTGACAGCTTCTTCCAATCCTTTGTATTTATTTTCCTATTTTTTTTTGATGTTGTTGACCCCCTATCTATCCTCTATGTCCCCACCATTTTCATTGACGAAGCAACTATTATAGACTATAGTTTGAAGGGCTATATAAATACCATTTTTTAGGTCAATAATGCTCTATTCATCTATTTATTATATTTAAAAGTGATACACTATTCAGTTTGAGGCCTTTTGTTAAGCAACTGTGCCAGATATTGGGAAAACATGTTACGAAATTTAATAAAAGAGGTAATACTACCTTTCTGAAGAGGATGATACCTTACCATTTCATTCATGAATGAGACTCACCAATAAAAAAATATATTTAGTATAATAGCAGTGCTTCAGATTTCTGAAGTACTCTTCAAGAAATTGTCCCGTGAATACATTCTACTGTGTCTAACGGGGCTAAATGCTTCCAAAAGTTATGTTTGGGTATAGAAGATTAAGAGGGGATTATACTTATTTACCCAGAGATAAACTTATGGTGGGCCATAGAAAACTTTAATAATGTGGATAGTACCTATCCACCCAGAGGGAAAGTTATGGTGGGGCCTTAGAAGATTGAGAGAGAAAGTTATGGTGGGGCCATAGAAGATTAAGGAAGAAAGTTATGGTGGGGACATAGAACATTAAGAGAGAAAGTTATGGTGGGGCCATAGAAGATTAAGAGAGAAAGTTATGGTGGGGCCATAGAAGATTGAGAGAGAAAGTTATGGTGGGGCCATAGAACATTAAGAGATAAAGTTATGTTGGGGCCATAGAAGATTAAGAGAGAAAATTATGGTGGGGACATAGAAGGTTAAGAGAGAAAGTTATGGTGGGGCCATAGAAGATTAAGAGAGAAAGTTATGGTGGGGACATAGAAGATTAAGAGAGAAAGTTATGGTGGGGCCATAGAACATTAAGAGAGAAAGTTATGTTGGGAACATAGAAGATTAAGAAAGAAAGTTATGGTGGGGCCATAGAAGATTAAGAGAGAAAGTTATGGTGGGGACATAGAAGATTAAGAGAGAGAGTTATGGTGGGGCCATAGAAGATTAAGAGAGAAAGTTATGGTGGGGACATAGAACATTAAGAGAGAAAGTTATGGTGGGGCCATAGAAGATTAAGAGAGAAAGTTATGGTAGGGCCATAGAAGATTAAGAGAAAAAGTTATAGTGAGGCCATAGAAGATTAAGAGAGAAAGTTATGGTGGGGCCATAGAAGATTAAGAGAGAAAGTTATGGTGGGGCCATAGAAGATTAAGAGAGAAAGTTATGGTGGGGCCATAGAAGATTAAGAGAGAAAGTTATGGTGGGGCCATAGAAGATTAATTAAGATTGAGTAGGTTTATACTTATCTTTTACGATTATATGTAGATAAAAATACCATTAAATCAGTTATAGAATCAATTTCAATGAACGTTTATTGTTTCAGTTCAAATTCCGACATTTCTCATTAATACTTTTTAAAGCACGCATTCCTTCACTCTGCCACTTTCTTTCATTTTCCTATCGGTCTTTCGATCAGCTTTCATTTTCGACCAGAAATGAATTCCTCCGCAAAATAGTGACCGAAAAGAAACGGACAGGAGACTCTTTGAATCCTATCTCGAAATTGGCTATGGGACGAAGCTCCTTGAATTCAACCGGTATGAAATTTGAAAATTATATTCAAATAGGGTAAATTCGAGTTATCGGACAGTCTCACAATTTCAAACGCATAATAAATGAATTTAATTGGTATCCATGATACCAACATGTATCATGAATACCAATTAAAATAAATGTTAAATCATATTTTTTTCTAATTTGATCGAATAGGTAAAAGCATCCGATAACCTGGAAATTAGCATATTGATTTCATTTGTTATAAGGTATTGTTCATTTGAAAAATTAATCCATATTTTCTTCGAATCTTCCTAATTCTCTATCAAAATGATCAAATTCTACTATCATGATCATTTTATATAGTACTTCATTAGTTTATGAATTCCGACCATTATAATCACAGTTCGATAGTAGTTTCATGAATCTAAATATTGCAACTTTTTTATGTGACTCTTAGTGACGTAGCATCAAACATTAACGAACCAACATTCAGTTTTGCATTATAGAAAAAGGAAGGAAATGTTTCTTTTTATAAATGATGTTTCCGATACAATTTCGGTCACAGTGATTTTTCGATAAAGTTTATTAGTAAATCATTTCTAGTCGAAAAAGTAAGGACTTTTTTTCAAATTTCACTAAATACCGCTAGTGTTTTTAAAATTAGAATCCATATTATTATGAATAAGGTTGTGACAATAGGCACTTAAAATCAAGGATGTAAAGAATATCATAGACGAAACAAAATGAAATGGTATCGAATACTATATACCACTGGTGTAGAATCATTCAATACTCTTTAATTCACTCCGTCTATAATATATTCGGGATCTATGAATTTAAAAGCATATTAACACAATACTAGTTTTGAGTAAACTTTGATATTAATATTTTGGTATATAAATTCTAATAATTCTTGCCTATTTTCTATTGTGCTTGTATTTTATTTACACGTCGATCGAGGAATAATTTATTGAAATTTATTAGCTTTGCGTCGGTTCAAAAAAGGACAAATTGTCTATTATTTTAATACTGAACTTAAATTCCACAAAGTCTGAACAATGTTCTTCGATTTAGCGATTTAAATCTATCAAATCATTCAGAAAAGATAAGTAGCAACCACTTTTTTCAAAAGTATTAAATGGGTCAATTACCTATATGCCAATTTCAATATTCATTTTAAAAATATCTCTAAGCGATAAAAATCAATTTCAATAAATTTATCTCGTGATCCAGTTTCAGTAATTAGGAAGAAAAATCACATATTGATATGATATTTTATTAAATTTTAATTCAATTTATAAATGAATTTCACTTAAAATACATCAATCTATGCAGAAAATAAATTATTTGAAAGATAACTTACAGCACTGCAGAATAGAATAGTCATTAATCAAGAAATAATCAAATATAAAGACACGGACAATATTAATAACATCGAAAATTACTTACATTGAACTGGAAAATACACTAATATAAACAATTATTATTGCTATGATGAAACTTTGTCCATAAAAAGTGTCACTTCTATATGACTCATGATACAGTTCTACAATAACAAAGTAATATTTTAATGGAAAGACATGTTAATTGTTTGCTTTGTAACGTCACTGATTGATTTTTTGAAGATAATTAACAAGTTATTTCCTTACTTACTTGTACCAAACACATTCTTTAGGGTACAGTCTTTATACATACTAAAAAAGAGCGCAATATTCATTCACGACACGGCCTCGACATTTCATGTTCATTTGGCGTCACAATCTTTGTCTTCAGCGTCAGTTTGCCTTGAAACAGTAACTCGGCTGAGGAAATGGTAGCACAAGGTAGTTCCAGAGTGTAAAGTGTGGCAAAGAGGACCTGAAATTAATGGCGAGAAAAGAATAACGCGGTGAATATTCTCCGAGAGGAAACTCTGCTGTACGAGATATTGAGTGTCTCGCACAGAGGAAAGGATGCTAAAGTACTTGCCAAGAATGATCTACACGAGATATTGAGTGTCTAGAACAGAGGAAAGGATGCTAAAGTACTTGCCAAGAATGACCTACACGAGATATTGTGTGTCTCGAACAGAGGAAAGGATGCTAAAGTACTTGCCAAGAATGATCTACACGAGATATTGAGTGTCTCGAATAGAGGAAAGGATGGTAAAGTACTTGCCAAGAATGATCTACACGAGATATTGAGTGTCTCGAATAGAGGAAAGGATGCTAAAGTACTTGCCAAGAATGACCTACACGAGATATTGAGTTTCTCGAATATGTGACAAAATTTAGGAGTTCTCGTTCTTATTTATTGATTTGAGAGGTAAAAAAGTTTTAAAAGAATTATAGAAAAGATACAAATGCAGAATGAGTGGAATGTGAGTAAAATAAAACTATTTAATAATAGAATGAACGATTAAACTATCTAACTACATATATTTTCCAACATATTAGATTTAATAAGACTAAAATAGATTTATTGAATATTTTTTGTAATTGGTGATTTTACTCAAGAATGGTGCTTTCTATTAGAAACTAATAATGTGTGATTTGTAAATAACATAAGAATGATAATGAATTATTTTACTGAATATGAGTAGAAATTAAATTTGAATACATATTATTATAGTTTAATTATGAAAAAATAAGTAACTGAAATATTATTAGTAAAAACCGTAGAGTTTTCAATGAAATTCTGTTGCTTATTTTAAGTTTCAATGAAATTTATATTCTACATATTGAAATACTGATGGAGGAAATAGATATAGTGCTTTTCACGAATAATTAATAGATTCAAGTTCATAATTTAAATATATCCTTTTCGTGATTATCTAAATTTCTTATGATTATATTAATTAAATTTTCCTAATTACATTACATTTATCACGATTAATTTGATAATTTAATGCTTTAGCTATCTGATATTTCTCATTGCATAGCCGTTAATTATCCATTCTTTTTATTATGCTTAATTGATTATTTTATTTATAGTAATGTTTTTAAATCAATATCAATGGACATAAATAGGGTCAGTTTCGAGATAGCAATCAGCTTCACATTTTCGATCATATGAAAAAAAAAAAACTTTATAATAATATTTTTTCAACAAATATGATCGTAAATGTTTTTATTTCATCCTATCATAAATTCACAGCAAGCCACTAACTGCATTGTGGTGCCATCGTTTGACAGATCGAAATGAAATTTCATTCCGAAATAATTTGCATTATTTTTTGCGACTGAAATACACGTCAGTTGAACTGTCAATTAGTGTTACGTGAACGCGTCAATTAGTGCCACGTGAACGCGCAACTCATGAAGTTATACGAAACATTTTAGGGTGAAAACTGATGAGCGTAGAATTAAATCAAACTAAAATATATTGAAGGAAAACAGAAATATATTCACTTACATTATGTACAATGTATTATGTTTTATTTATATTTGTTTATTATATAATAGAAATTTATAGATAGAAAAATAAATACATACCAGACAAAGATTATATAGCAATTAATGAAAAGTAATTATTAATGTGATATAAAATGATACCTAATATTATTAATTCAGTAGCTCCATACATAAAATTCTCGGCTTTTATTTCCAATTCATCTTTTTATTTTCTTTACTTTTTTTAAAATATCCAAATTGAAAATCCATAGAATTACCCGTGGATAAAATATTGGAAATATTTCTATTGCATTACCTAGTGAATATTTAGATATAATGGAATAAATTTTCCTTCTTTTGAGAGCAAATATTTTGAAAAAATAACATGGAGTGTTAGGCTAAGATAGGAGTTATTGGACTGTTCCATATTTTCGATTCTACAAGAAAGAATATAATAAAATTATTTCCTTTTATTTGTATCCCTTATACCAGCAGGTATCATGGATACTAATGAAAATAAAGAATTTAAATATCAAATTATCTCTTGTTTTCACATATGATCGAAAATGCGGAACTGTCCGATAACTTGCAACTTACCCCAATTGAAAATTTAATAGTTAATAATTTCTGTAAAAATAAAAATCTTTATCTCTGTCTTCATTATACGATGGGGTAAGTTCTGAGTTATGGGGCGATTACACCTTTTCGACCATATTGAAAAAAGTTTATAATTATTTATTATTGACCCGCAAGTGTGAAAGACCTTCCCATCCGATGACAGAGGCTGAAAATAGCGTAAGTGATAAAATGGTCCACTGGTAAAACAACATTTTTACAGATTCAAATTCGGAAAATAATTTTTTTCTAGAAATTGCACTATTTAATTGTTTACTTTGTGTGATTTTTATATCTAAATATTTTACTTTTAGGTAGTTTTTTTTTTTTCGCTCGGGAGGGTCTTAAAATAACAGCAATTTAATAATTATTATATACATTTTTCTTACATGATCGATAATGAGGAACAGTTTCGATAACTCGTAACTCACCCTATTTTGCTACCGGCATCTATGGAATTTTAACGGAAATATTTCATCGTCTGAGTTTCCAGGTGAATGATTTTCCTTTGAGAATTTTTATTGAATCTTCATGCATTGCCTGCCTTATCACGACCAGAAGAGATGCCCTGAGAAAATACGGCCCTGATATTTCACATGCCAATAGCCAGCCTAATACCTTAACAGATAACCAGCTGACAATTTAGAATCAGATCGTCTATTGTTAAGATAACAGTGATTGTATTATAGCGTAATTCCTAATTTCAGACATCATCGTCAGGGTTACTAAATGTCGGACAGAAAAACGGTAGACTAAAAATAGTTTGGAAATTTGGATAAATTACGATTGAATTTTAATCTAATCATTTATATTTTAGAAAAAAATTAATTTGTGCTGAATTCAATCAATTAAAATGTTAAAAGTTAAAATAATAAACCATAAAATCATTCTGCAAGTCACCATAAAGTTACAATTTTACCTTTGTTCCTATTGAAAAATTATGTATCAGGTAACTCAGTTCATGGGACACTGTTGAGACAAACCGTGTATTTGTTTTCCTTCCATGAATATCACATGCCTACACTGTCACTTATGAGTCGCTGTTGATAAACGCGCCATAATGAATAATTATGTTAATACTTTAATCAAGATTAATGAAAGGACTCCATAGATGTGAACAAAAGTTAATGAATATTTTAGCATGTTTGACGCGAAGAAACTACTTCTGATATTTTCTTCCGCCGTTTAGAAAGCTTTCAATTGTAAAAAAACGTGAAATTGTATACTATTGCATATTATATTTATATGATTTCATTTGTATAATGTTTATTGATGATATTTTATTCATTATTTACAAAATTGAAATATTCATATTTATGATTTATAAAATAATTTTTGAAATGCACATATATATATATATATATATATATATTTAATCATTTATTATATTTTAAAGTATTTTAACGAGGCCATTTTCTTTAATAAATTGATCATTTACAGACAATAAGTGAAATAATATCACGATATTATTTCACCAAGCAATTAACACCGAAAGCTTCTACTAACACATTCTTCACAAGGGAATAGTCACAATATAAGCTGCACCATAATGTCAATCTTATTAAATTCCCCAGAGGAAGGTGACGGAAATAGAGCAATATCAAGTATTCAAAACACACTGTAGCCTATATCATCAGCTCTGCTCTAAATAATAAACTCTTGGCAAAATTTCCTGATTTATTGCAGTTGTCTGGAACATGTTAGCAACATGTTTTGCTCTGCCTTTATAAATCTGAACACTTTATACAGCTAGTTACAAGTGAAGAAATTGAACATGCACCGTAATCTGTTTCTGTTTCGTACGTTCTTTTATTCAGAAATATAGAGGAAAAGTCTTTTGCTCAGTATATAGGCAATAAAAACTATATTAAATGATGTAAAGGCTATTACGGTAGTAAATTGAATAGAAATTCAACCTTATGGAAAATAAAATAGCATATAAATTCAGTAAAAAAAGTAAGAGATAACTTTAGTAAATAAAATAAAATGTATACATAACAAAGGTATCAATATATTTCTATACGGTCTAATTCTTTAGATAAACAAGTTCTTAAAGGGGGGGTGCGGGTAATTTTCATATGAAATATTTTAACATAATATGATAGATAAACATTTATTAGTTACAAATATGAAATATTTCGGTTCAATTCACAGTATTTTTAGAGAAAATAGATTTTTTTTATTAGTTAACATAGGCTTATGAAGTTATGCGATAGTCCGGTAGATGGCGCTACAACTGCAATGTTTACAAATATCACCAGATTATGTAAACAAAAAATAGTATCCTGATTGAAACTCGAATGAATGATAGAGTAATATGGCGTCATATGTATAGTTTATGACCCAGTGTGTATTATTCCTCGTATTTGCATGTTAATATTGTATTGTTATCTTCTTTTATTCATATATAAGAATTAGGGTATTAATTTCTATTAAACTTGACTACCTACGGGCTACGGCCTTCGACTAAAGAACCTAAACCAGCAGTTTACAAATTACAGTGAACCTTGCAGACAACCAGGATACAGTAACCTGTATCTTGCAGACAACAGAGTTGAGATTACAGTGCTAGCCTGCTAGGTAAGTTGGCAACAGTTAAACCCAAGTTCCTATTTTTTTTCAGGCTCATAGTCCTAACATCTTACTCGGCCTCACTGATGATCCTAGGTTACTAGGTACATTTCACCCTGTATTCTTGTAGATACTCTCTAGTCTCAGTACTTCATATGAAACTCAGAAACTGAAACATATAATGATATCAGAGGACAGTCAGATTATTATTATGCTGCCAGACACTAGACAGTCTAAGACAGATAGGTAGGTTACCTAGAAGCACACCCAGTGCCCAAACTACAGCAACTGGTAAACTGTTCTCCAATAAATCCTTAATTTTGGCTCTTGATTTTGTTCCTACTTCTCAGTAAAATTCTGTCTTAAATTCATTTGAATATAGAAGAAAATAATGGATTGTTCACACAGAAAATAGGAATAGTCTCATATTTTAAATTTTTAATTATTTTTAATATTTTCACCAGGTAATATTGCATGTCTAAACTCGCCATTTTAATGGCGAGTTTGAGACAGTCATTTTGGAGTTTATGAGACATACTATTTTACTTGGTATTTTCATACTGGGTCACTGGTTTAGACGGTAGCCAACCTGCGGAATATGGAAAAAATTTACAATTTCTGTGTAAACAAAACAATCTTTGATATCTTCCTTTATTTTAGTAATTTACATGAATTTTACTTAGTTGAATCCATTTAAATTATCAAAATATTGGAAGAAATCAAAGATTGTAAAAATTGTAAACTGTGTTTACCACTTCCCTTGAATTTCTAATTGCGGCCCTCTCAAGAAAGTCTCTAAAAACTGCTGAACAGTTGAACATAATTTTTATCGAAACATTCCTGTAAATTATAGCTAAATTCAATTTAATGTGTGTTTTGAAACTGATAATTTTATAGGTGTTCTGTAAGTTTACAATGGTTAGAAACTTAGATGCCACAGTTAGCTATTGTGTCGCAATTTACCTGCTTTATAGGTTTACCCCTACCCGACCTTCTGTTTTTCATTTTGAATATGTACATTTACCTTCATTAAACACTGTGTATTATTGGTGATGTTTTTGAAAGATTCTTTGCAAGCAGATGCTCTTTTACTTCTATATCTGCATGTTGATTGCACAGAAAAAAGATTTTTGAGAACAAATTATACATTTTATACAAGCTGTTTCATTAAAATTGATCAATATCTCTAGTTAGTAGATTTTATCCTGTTTTCATTACTTTGAGAGACTGAAATTGAAACTTCTTACCAAAAGTGTAGTGGTAATTACTACCTAATTCATAAATATGCTTTGTAAATTGTTCATAGCTATTTTCTTTACAAAAAATATTATATCCTCTAGTTAGATGAGTGACATCCAAATTTAAGTAACTTGTTTTTAGACAATATCAGAGAGTCAGACCAGTTCAATCAGTCAATTTGAAATAAATCTCCACTACAACTAATTCCTAAATTACACTTAATTGCAATTCAAGCAGATTTTATTATTATTATTAAGTGGGCAGTTTTGTTTCAGTTAGTGCATCTAATTATCAATTAATCTCAAAATTTGCGAATAACTATATTTATACTTTTCTCATTGTTGCACAATTCATTTCCTATAAAAAATTTATATCAAAAGTCAAGTAAACAATAATTCTCATTTTCTATTTCCACAGGTATCCTCTTAAGACAACATAGCAGACTGATGCCTGATTACTCACCATACATCACAGCTCACTGTTGCCTGCACACTGGTTATTCAACTCATCACTGGAGAACTTGATCCCCTAATCACAATTGCATCAAAATTTATAGTTTCCCAAAATTTAATAGTATCATGTGTTGAAAATAAATGGTAGCGATAAAGAAAAGAAAGAAATTGAGTAAAGCACAAAAAATAGCTAGATAATAGATACATTCTAAATTAAGAAATTTTAACTTTAATATTACTGTTAATAAATAAAATGGAACTTTGCTAATTATACAGTTTATATAAATAGCTATCATCTTTTTTTTTTGTGAAAAAATTTTCAACAATAACTGTCAATCATTAGGAGTCTATTTATGAATAGTTATTATACATTTTTAAATTTTTTGCATTACTGTTCATATTCAAGGATTTTCTATCAATAAAGTTACCATATGTATATGCTAGTTTTATTAAACAATACAAATGTGACAAGCTTTCAAATATTAACTATTTCCTTAAAACATTACAGGAATAAGATTTATTTTCTAACAATTAATCCCATGATCAGAACATGCTTCATTAACTTTAAAAAAACAGTTATATACCTACTGAATATTCCTTAAAATTCACAGAATTGTAATGGTTGATTAAATCAAGATAAAATAACACAGGTTTGTTGATTCATCTTAATATGTGAACTAAATGGAACAAATACTTTGTAGAAATTCAGAGATATCTTCATTTAATGCCCAAAATGACAATAAATGGAATTTTTGAAGGAGGAGAGTAAATTGTTATGATCTTTATCTTATACATATTTTTTGCAATATGCATCTCTTTTAAGAAAAGTTGCAACCCTTAGAAAATGTAATAATAGTCTCAATCTTGGATGTAAGTATACTGAGGACAGATATTTGAATTCTCAATTCACAGTTAGTAACCCAAAAAGTTTCCTTATTGTAGATGCAGAAACATTTTTTAAATGTCACATATTTCATTATTTGTATTTTAACTCTATGAGTGATGCCATTGAAAATCATTTCCTCCGAATATTTCCTAATGCAAACTTCACCAGCCATGAAAGATGTACTTTTTAAGAAGAGAATAGAGTAGATAATTAAATATTTTGCAGATTTCTTCACTGGGAGTTACTAAGGCTGAAGCATTGGAGCTAATTCTCTCTGTAGTTCATTTTCCAACTTACTTTGTATTATCAACATAGCAGTGTCTCCTTCTACAAATACTATTTTTTTCCTGAAAATGAATTTAATTGGGTGTTATCTGTTATCTTGCAAAAATGTTAAACAATATATATCAAGTACTCTCAAAAGATCATAATTGAGGTAGGGTAATAGATCAATAGTATCTACTCAATATGAAGATGCCAAAGAATTTGATTAAGTAGCTACTAAAATTGGTTCAAAGAGGAAACATATGCTCGTTTGTTGATATGAAAATTTATATAGCTAATAAGAATTTGTATGTATAGGCCAAATCTCATAATTACCTCTCATATTAAGTTATTCTGAACATTTATCTTGCCAGGGAAATGAACACTTTCCTTCAAAGAATGCTTGAAACTCAGTCCTTCATAACTCTCTCCCAAGTCCCTTCTTGCAACAATGGCTGAATCTGAGAAATATAATTATGAAATGATTAAAATCTTATCAGAATGCTACTTAATATAATTCTTTATAAAAAAATAATATTATTGTGAAATTATATCTAAATTTGGCTGCCAGGTGCAGATTTTCCACTTCAAGGAAATCATAATTATATTTGAGACATTTAAATTCAAATTTCCTTTTTCTCCTTGGAATGTCTACTTAGTACTTGACTGGAACCTTTGTGCTCACTTTGAAATCTGGAGACTCTAAATAGTATATTTAAGAAGACTAAGATAAGAGTCTTAGGTACCTCTGTACCCAGTTGGCTAGTTCCTAACTTCCTACAAGGCTACAAATACCTAATCTACTAGAATCACTAGACTGTACAGTCTGTGATGTACTAGAGTCTAGTGACTAGTCTATACTCTATGGAACACAGTTCCATGTTCTAGAGGCTGGAAAATTGTAAGCCAATTTTTGAGCCAAAATTTCACATAAATTCTGAGCCAAGCCAATTTGGATCATTATTTGATGACTTCAAGCCAAAATTAACATGGGAACTGTGGAACATAGGAATTAATTCAAAATTTCAATTCAATTAGACATATCTGAGTTTTGACCTTTTGAAATAAAATAAAATTTAAACCAATTAATT
The DNA here is from genome assembly GCA_947561585.1 of Caprella mutica. Lineage (NCBI taxonomy): Eukaryota > Metazoa > Arthropoda > Malacostraca > Amphipoda > Caprellidae > Caprella > Caprella mutica. The sequence goes on from CANNZV010000655.1 coordinate 14,013, forward strand.
GGCTTTAACTGACATACAGACAGTCACATACAATGATACATTGAAGAAGAAGCTAGACTATTAACTTATTAGTAGGTACCTATTCATAATTCAGGTAATCAACCTTAGCGCAATAGGTAGGATATGCTTTTTTATGGTTATTTCACACCTCTTGTTTAAATGGAAACAAATATTGCCTTTCTTAGTTGAAACATAAAAGTTTGAGATTAAATATTTTTCATGATATAGAAGGCTAACAAACTAGGTAGTAGGTAGTTAGTTTATAATTAGGCAAATTGGTAGGTACTATGTAGAATATAGCATAGGTTTTATGTAAGTCCTAAGCTAGTGTTACTGTTACCTAATTACCAGTTACCAACAGCAACTACTACTACTACCTAACTGTTAGCCTTAGGCCCTTAGGAAGCTTCTTGTTTCAGACGATAACATGAAAGTAACAGTTATGGAACTCAAGGAAGGAAGGTAAGGTAGATAGGAAAAATAAACTCACTTACCAAGAGTGAAAATCAATTTCTGAAGTAGGAAATGGCTGAAGTTGAGGCCTCGAGGGATTGAAGCTTCACTATTAAACGAAATTTCTGTGTCTGTCTACTGATGAAATAGCCTAATAGGTAGCCTAGTCAAAATTGTAGAAATCTTCCAGTTTAAAATGGTCCAATGATGGAGACAGCATATTTTCGAATTCTTCTTAGAGATTGAATGGAGTCCAATAAAATAACGTCACTTCTAAGTTGAAGGTCTAACCCCAACTGGCAACAATATCAAAAAACAATATCGTTTTTGTTTCAAATTTCAATGGGAATCTTTTGAAATATCAGCCTAGTTTTGACTTCACTGAGCCTGAAGGGCAGTTTTTTATTATACATTTTCTAATCATTGGCATTTTACAATAATTAAAGAGGTACCTAGGCACGAATTTCAGTCAGTATCCAAAACCGCGCAGCGTGGTAGGTAGTAGGTATTTGATAGGTATGCAGATACGCACATAAACACGATCAAACTTGTTTACATAAAATAAAAATTCTACGAAGCTTGTGCTATTTGACACCAGATGGCGGATTCCTAATTTTAATTAAATACTATTTCTTTAAATAGATTTTTCCCAGACGAACAAAATATGTCATAATACATAATTAATTATGCTGATTCCAATAAAACACATTTTAGCTAATGTTTGATTTTACCCGCACCCCCCCTTTAAACCTAAACATTAATATGTTACAAAAATGAAATTCTTTATTATATTAAAAATGCTATATAATTGTATTAATTACTTCATTTTCATTAATCATCATTTTCACCAGCATCCATATGACAATACAATTGCTCCTCCAAACTTGCTTTTATTTTTCCCATTAATTCATCACAGCTCCCCACGTCCCTCATCATCAAAGGATTCCAGGGACAAGAAGACAACAAAAATGGCTACTACTTTACAGTCCATGATGGAAAATTGGACCTTTTTCCCTTGTAAGAAAGAATTGACATCAACGTATGAAGGTAATAAGTACTCAATCGGTAATGGAATCAAAATAGTTAGAGTGAATATATATTTAATAGGGGTAATATGTATGTACTAGTGTACTTACCCGTTAAGAATAACGTGTTCTCAATTGCATCAGTATCAATATTTGTGTAATTTAACTATCCACACTCTGGTTCATGCCATCATATTTAAATGGAGTAATTAATTGAAAAAAATGACGACAATATCATAATTAATAGACTTAGACTCACAGACAGAGTATATAAATTTTATGACAGAGGTTGTAAATAATTCTTTATAAACTTTCACGGTAGATTTTAAATAATTTCTAATTCAGTTAATGAAATAATTCATCCCAAGAAATAGTTAACCACCAGTTAAATTAAGCAAAATTTTCTGAATATTAATCAAAGCGTGACAGACAGACAGACAGACAGACAGAAACACAGACAGACAGACAGACAGACAGACAGACAGACAGCCAGACAGACAGACAGACAGACCACAGACAGACAGACAGAAACACAGACAGACAAATAAAGATGAGGAAACAATTTATTGGGGGTGACGGGGAGTGAGGGTTTGTTTGGAGTTATTGGATTGTTCCACATTTTCGATCATATAAGAAAAAGTACATAATAAGTAAACCAAAAAATTAAATATGTATTATTGTATAACTTATTTCACTTGATCGGTGATAAGGAACCGACTGATAAATAGGATTATGTCCTACCTTAAACTTCGTATATATGCTTGATAAATAAAGTATTGTTCATAGTATATAATAGCATATGTTCATTTATTTAAACTGATTTAGTACACTCTTTATCCCTCACTAAATATTACTAATAATATCATATTTATGTTAATTTCCTTTTGAGGGCTTAAATGCCGAATATTTGAATTGATGTCGGTGCATTTATTGCTGCACTAATTACGCCAGATATTAAACCCAACAGAAGCTCATTGGAGCCTAATGAAGTGGATTTGCATCACAGATCTTTGTTTTGATGCTAATTCGCATCATTTCGCTAATTGCCTTTGCTTTCAAAAGGTAAAACTCTGTGATATCACACCTTCATTAGCAAGCAGATCAGCCGGAAAAATATCTCTAATCGGCGGATCGTCAATATTTGATTTTATCGTAATCTATCCTAATTACGGAATGTAACAAGGTTCTTTTTTGTCGTTTTGGCGATAATCTATAACCGCTTTATGATAAATTGCGATTGGATTTTCGGCGCATCATTCATCGTGGTTGATAGATTATCCCTCTATATAAAAAAGATCGATGTGAATATTTATATATTCCGTGTTCCACTTTCAGTAATTAGGTACCTAATTAAATATGAAGAATGTTGCAATGATAGGTATGGGAATATAGTGATATGAAAATTTCTATTAGAATTCAATTTTTATATGCTTTTCATCAATAAAATATATCAGTCTATGCATAAATATTTAATTTAAAACACTGCATGGTATAATATAATAGGCATTATTCAATTTATAACTAAATCTGAAGACACGAACCATGTGCGGATGTTGAGTTACACCGATATAAATAACAGTGAGTACCCGTTATTCTTAACGTTAAAGTACACTAGTTTTTTAATAATCACTTATCATCAAATCAGAATTAGAGAACAGAAGAGAATTTAATTATTTTATTATTAAAAGATATTCGTTTTACATCATTTTAAATGGTTCTAGCACATAATATATTACACTACAACAAGATGCACTACTCTCGACAATTTCTGGTTTGAAAAGCGCCATCTGCATTTGAAAGCGGGTAGAATAGATATAGCTAAATAAAATAGAAACGAAGACGATGATGAACACCAAATGTTGTTGTTTCTTTAGTTTCCGCTTTCAAATGCAGATGGCGCTTTTTAAAACAGAAATTGTCGAGAGTAGTGTATCTTATTGTAGTATGATATCTTTGGTTTTAGCATATTGGTCACTATAGTAAGCATTTAATATTTCATCTAATAGGGTAACTACTCAATTACCGTATGCTCACAGTTACCGTGCAAGGGGCGTTAACATTTAATAGGGTAACTACTTAATTACCGTATCCCCATAGTTACCGTACAAGGGGCGTTAACATTAGTCATTAGCCAATCTGAATGTTGAAAATTTTCCTTAACCTATCATGACATAACACTCGCTTTACGGTAAGTGTAAGCAGTCGGTAATTGAGTCGGTACCCTGTATAACTTTTTATATATCTTTTTATAATAAATATGGTCAAATGTTACGCAATTAGGAAGTATTTTGTCCAAAATTTTACCATAACGGGTTCATGCAAAAAACGTAATAAATCATAGTCAGTTAATGACCATCTTATTGCAGCAAATTCTTATTTAAATGTTACAACCTTGATTTTCTTTAATAGAAATCAATTAATATTAATTTTCTACAATTAAAGGTCATTGTATAGCGTGTTCTTATCAACATTATGAACATTTTTTTTGCATTCGTTTTATTCTATAGTTTCGTTACGTAAATATTTCTTTTGCTAATTTCTCTATCCATAATTATTTTTTTTAGGAACCAACACTGTACAACTTTATAATAAAATGTTGAGGATGTTCTTGTACTATTAATTATTTGGTAAACAATATGGAATATAAAGTTAATGCAACTTTTATGTGATTTTGACAGATGGAACATCAAACATTTACGTCTTGCTCAGGTATTCATTGTTCCATTGTTTTATGAATTTTAGAAAAAGGACAAATGGAGCTAGCGTCAACACTGTGATTTCAACTCCATTCCATTGACAGTTTTCTTTATCAGTTGAAGTTAACGAGAAATTATTTTTCAGTCAAAAAGCTATGAACTCATTGATTCTTTTTGTTAATGAAGAGTCTGTAGGGCAAGCTCCAAGTTATCGGACGGTTCCACATTTTCGATCGTATAAGAAAACTCAGTTATCATTTATGTTATCACGTTCTTTTATTTTAAAGTTTTTATATTATATAAAATGTAACTCCGACAGTTTCCTATATTGAAAATTTCATTTCAATTGCTTATATTAATTATAATTAGCATTGATGACGTAATGATGATGCAATAATGGAGCAATTAAAAGCAGTGCAATAAATTTAATTATTCATTAGCCTGTGAATAATTATGCAATTACAATATGTAGTTAATATTATACAATGTGTAATTAATATATAGCAAAATAATTAATTAATACTATGCAATATACAGTTAATATATAGCAAGGTAATTAATTAGTATAGTAAATTATATAATTAATATAATACAAAATATAAAAAAATGTAAAACTAGAAAAAATCATCATTTTGAGTTTCAAACTCATTCATTTCTTGCATCATTTTGAGTTTCAAACTCATTCATTTCTTGCATCATTTTGAGTTTCAAACTCATTCATTTCTTGCATCATTTTGGGTTTCAAACTCATTCATTTCTTGCATCATTTTGAGTTTCAAACTCATTCATTTCTTTGCATCATTTTGAGTTTCAAACTCATTCATTTCTTACATCATTTTGAGTTTCAAACTCATTCATTTCTTACATCATTTTGAGTTTCAAACTCATTCATTTCTTGCATCATTTTGAGTTTCAAACTCATTCATTTCTTACATCATTTTGAGTTTCAAAACTCATTCATTTCTTGCATCATTTTGAGTTTCAAACTCATTCATTTCTTACATCATTTTGAGTTTCAAACTCATTCATTTCTTACATCATTTTGAGTTTCAAACTCATTCATTTCTTACATCATTTTGAGTTTCAAACTCATTCATTTCTTGCATCATTTTGAGTTTCAAACTCATTCATTTCTTGCATCATTTTGAGTTTCAAACTCATTCATTTCTTGCATCATTTTGAGTTTCAAACTCATTCATTTCTTACATCATTTTGAGTTTCAAACTCATTCATTTCTTACATCATTTTGAGTTTCAAACTCATTCATTTCTTGCATCATTTTGAGTTTCAAACTCATTCATTTCTTACATCATTTTGAGTTTCAAAACTCATTCATTTCTTGCATCATTTTGAGTTTCAAACTCATTCATTTCTTACATCATTTTGAGTTTCAAACTCATTCATTTCTTACATCATTTTGAGTTTCAAACTCATTCATTTCTTACATCATTTTGAGTTTCAAACTCATTCATTTCTTGCATCATTTTGAGTTTCAAACTCATTCATTTCTTGCATCATTTTGAGTTTCAAACTCATTCATTTCTTACATCATTTTGAGTTTCAAACTCATTCATTTCTTGCATCATTTTGAGTTTCAAACTCATTCATTTCTTACATCATTTTGAGTTTCAAACTCATTCATTTCTTACATCATTTTGAGTTTCAAACTCATTCATTTCTTGCATCATTTTGAGTTTCTAACTCATTCATTTCTTGCATCATTTTGAGTTTCTAACTCATTCATTTCTTACATCATTTTGAGTTTCAAACTCATTCATTTCTTACATCATTTTGAGTTTCAAACTCATTCATTTCTTGCATCATTTTGAGTTTCTAACTCATTCATTTCTTGCATCATTTTGAGTTTCTAACTCATTCATTTCTTGCATCATTTTGAGTTTCTAACTCATTCATTGGCTTTCCGAACTCGGTTAATAATTGGGTCTAATTTTGGCTGTCAGTTGTAGCAGTAATTTGATGTCCGATCTACTGCTTGTTTCTGATATTCCATTTCGATGATGCACTGTGTAGGGGATGGAAATACAGGATGAAAATATCGATAAATTTCTAGTTAATGACCGATTCTATATCAACTTCCTATTTAATGACCACTTTCTTTAAATTATTAAAACTATTCTATTTAACGACAATTTCTTTAAATTATTTGAAACTGTTCTAGTCAATGACAGCCTTCAATACATTGCCGTATCCAATTTGTGACACGATATTATATCTTTCCAAATGTAACTAAAAAAACATTGCCTCAATATTGGTTCAACATTACTACAATATTGTTACAACACTTACAATATCATTACAACATTGCCCCAATATTGTTACAACATTGCCCAATATTGTTACAACATTGCCCCAATATTGTTACAAACATTGCCCAAATATTGTTACAACATTGCCAATATTGTTAAAACATTGCCAATATTATCACAACATTGCCCCAATATTGTTACAACTTTAGGACAATGTTGTCCCGACAAACATTTCCCCTGTGGTACAATAGAGTGCTGACTAATATGCTCCGCTGGCAGAGCTCACTGACAAAAAGTCATTGAAATTCTGGTCTTTGATCTCCAAAATCCCTTCCGACAGAATTTAATGGACAAAATGGCATGAAAACATCACCTAATGTTGCTAAATATAAGGGGAAATGTTGCTAAATATGAGGGGAAATGTTGCTAAATATGAGGGAAATGTTGCTAAATATGAGGGAAAAATGTTGCTAAATATGAGGGGAAATGTTGCTAAATATGAGGGAAATGATGTTCAATATGAGGGGGAAATGTTGTTTAATATGAGGGAAATGTTGCTAAATATGAGGGGAAATGTTGCTAAATATGAGGAAAATATTGTTAAATATGAGAAAAATGTTGCCAATATGAGAGGAAATGCTGCTAAATATGAGGGAAAATGTTGCTAAATATGAGGGAAATGTTTCTAAATACGAGGGGAAATGTTGCTAAAATATGAGGGAAATGTTGTTTAATATGAGGGAAATGTTTGTTAAATATTAAGGGAAATAAATGAAGATTAATTTCAACTTTTGAAGCAAAAATTTGCTCTAGATATCATGAAAGTAGATAAATAGGTTCACAATCTTATTAGAGGTTATTTGAACTCTGCGTTGAAGGCAGTTTTCAAACTTCAAAACTTTGCCAAATCTTGAAATCTGAAAATACCTTCAACGCAGAGTTTAAATAACCTCTAATAATATGGATTTCCCGTTGTGTTATAATCTGTTCAATCTGTTTCACAATATAGTTATATACCGCAAAGAGTTATTCAGATTTCATTTCTTTCATTGCCATAGCAACAATTTAACTTACAATAGAAAGGTATAGAAAATAATTTTAATAATAACAATATAATATGTCCTATTAGATATCTTGTTATGTGATACTTTGATAGATGGCCAAGGATTATAAGTAGGGTAAAATTTGAGTCATCGGACGGTTCCACATTTTCGATCATGTAAGAAAAACATTTATTATACCATATATTATAATTTTTATATTTTGTTTTCTAGATCGAAAATGTGAAACTGTCCAATAACTCGTAACTTACCGTGTAAATTACTCACACCTCAATATCCTTATTATGTTCCTGAGTTTCTTATTTTTCTGTTCGTGTAATCAGGCCTCAAAGTCGTACGTAATTAGTGCGAAAAATGTTCCTTCAAACCCTCCCAAGGAATTAATTTGAAAATGAGCTGACAATTTCCTAAGAAGTGGAGCAAATTTCTGCTGACACAAGAAAATGATTCCGTTTCTTCTTCTAAAGCTTGGAAAATATTGTCAGATGAAAGTTAAATCTGGATATTTGAATAAGAGATTTTTTATTCGTTCGACAATGAATTTTGAACAGTAAGTGAAGCATATTAAAAAAGATTCTAATATACCTATTGGAAGAATACATGCTATGTTTTGAGGTAAGTTTAAAGTTTCCAGACTATTCCATAATTTGGATCGTATAAGAAAACGAATACAGGCAAGCCTCGCTTTAAGTACAACTCACTTTAGTAGAAGTGGTCCTTATTTCGAGTCATGATTCGAAATAAGAACCGTTCGTAGACATAGAAAACGGAGACAATTTTTTGTGATTATTTCACGGTAACTAAAAAAAAACATCAAAATTATAATCCAGATGAGGTTATTAGAAGAAATTGGTTCAGAAATTCAACATGTCCTATTTTAGGGTTAGTTCCGTGTTATTTCACGGTTCCATATTTTCGAACACGTGAAAATCTTTATATAATAATCATTATTTAACTCTTATTTCAATTGGTATCCATGATACCAATTAGAATAGAAGTTAAATAATATTCTGACGTGTCCGAAATTGTAGAACCAACCAATAACTTGGAACTTAGTACCCT
>CANNZV010000655.1:24366-76979 GCA_947561585.1 Caprella mutica
CTATCATCTTGTATGAAGAATCCTGATTATTGAAATTACTTGTAAAAGTATAGAGAACAAATTGTTTTAGTGTTCCATAAAAGGGCCATCAAATATTCTAAAATTGATGTCCATTCATGACAGACTAAGGTATTTTTTCCTCTATGCAGTCCTGCTTAAGACTCTACATTCACTGCACAAAATTTCATCATAGAGGAGATTTACTGTAGCAGTTTTTTTACAATAGATTGCAAACATTGTATTCGAAATCGTGGATGGAGAGAAAGAGAACCAAATAGACTCATTTTAAATTCATGATTTAAATTCTCGACAATGAATTCAGAAAGTAACAACACTCATTTAATTAGAAAAAATTATCGATTTCTCATAAAACATAAACATAAAATATTTACGAAAAAGAAATAAGAATAAGTGGAATGTAAAATCTTTCATCCTGGAAAATATTCATCTATTTCGCTTCCACGGATTTCTCTCGCTTCACGCAAAATGTAGTAAATATTCATCCATAGTAAAAAGTTTGAACTCGATCTTTTTGCTCTCCTTAGGGACTCTATATTGTATCTGAAAATATTTAAAGTGCAGAGGAATCTTATTTTTTACGAATTATTATATCAAACTTCATATAAAATTATAACGTTCTGAAATATGCTTCGTCGATATTGACTTGAAATATTTTTTTTTATCACAGGATTAAAGTATTCATGTTATATTCATTTTAACCGATCATCTATTGTTACTTCCTAAAAGTAGTAGGAAGGGTCTCTGATCATAATTTCTTCGTAATAATTACCTTCGTAAATTGTGGGATGTTATGATTTGGACGGAATTTATTCATTTGTAATCATTTTATCAATATAAGACAAATAGTATCCAGCCAAATATGATACAGAAGCAATTAGAGTAGAATTTAGGAACAATTATGTTTAAGGTCAAGGTCATATACAGGGTGTGGCAAAAGTCAGGTACTACTTTTAAAACTTAATTATGCAAAAACTAAGAAAGATAGAACGGTTTGGTTAATTTTAAACGAGAGAGGAGATTTTTAATTTTTATTCTTATACCAAAGATTCAGTTGTGATGATGGAATTTACGGTTAGAGGCAATTTAATACAGAATCCTCAAAAGGTCACTGTTTGGTGCGGTATGACATGCAAGAAGATCATCGGTCCATATTTCTTTGAGGATGGGAACAAGAAAACTGAGACTATTAAGGGAGCATCATGTCGAAAATGCATCGAAGAAGAATGATTAATCCCAGATATCCAATATATGAATTTGAATGATATGTGGTTCCAACAAGACGGTGCTAGAACACAAACAGCAAAAGAATCACTTGAACTTCTCAAGACTTTTTTTCAAATCGATTGATTTCCCGTTTCGGTACTGTTCCATGATCACCTAGATCTACTGATTTGACACCTCTATATTTATTTCTTGGGTCATTTAAAGGAGAAAGTTTACATAAGAGGCCACGTAGTTTGTAATATCTGACAGCGAACATTGTTCAAGACAGCCGAAACATTACTCCTGATATTTTAAGAAAAGTGATGGATTTTGTGGTTGAAAGGATGCGTATGTGCATAGACGCTACAGGTAAATATTTGTAAGATGTTATATTCAAATAAAAATTTTAATGCCTCCTCTTTTATTTAAGATTAACCAAACGATTCTATCTTTCTTAGTTTTTGCATGATTAAGTTTTGAATGTAGACTTTTGCCACACCCTGTATAACTCAGTAACCCAAAAGATATTGAACCAATTTGCTTGAAATTTTTCAGTGAAGATCTTGGTCAATATCCAGAAATTATTTGATCATATTTTGAGAACGAATGGGTCAAATGTCACTGTCTAAGTCATTTATAACTCGATGATTTTTGGATCGCCATGGTCATGAAAAAGCGGCTACGAAGGTATGCACTATACAGTCTACAATTCGAATGTAATTGTTTTTGAAATGAAACATAAATATTACTTGTATTTTAATTTATATAATATAGAATAATTTCAGGGAAATGTTAAGCATAAACAACTTTTAATAGCACATGGCCCGTACGTCGTACGCGCATGATGTAATTATTATTCTGCTAGAAATCGTTCATTATTTGAGATTCTTCCCCAGTGTAGAAAATACTTCAGGGGAAGTGTATTGGAAAAATTGTCAATATAAGGTTATTCTAAATTTGGGAAATTTCTGGTATCCAAATCTCATGAATTGGGTTGTTGTTCTGTATTATCCCAGTTAAAATTCGGTGTAGTATAGCGGACGTTTTAGGGTAGTTTACGGCATTTCTAAGCAGCGCTCTGCAGATAATCTCTTCGTTCTACAAATTTTTATCGCGAACTACGGAGGCCACGGAAGTATAAGGGCTAGATAATCTGCGGAGGTTTGACGCGTCATTATCAGCCGAAAACTCCGGTGAACAGAGCATAGAAAATCTCCAGAGTTTACAGTCTATAATATTGGTTAAAATCTCCAGTGATTGTAGCACCATATTGCTCATGAATCATAATCCAACAAATTAATGTAAACAAAAATACAACTTCTTTATCGATAGTGTAGCTAATAATAATAGCTTTAATTAATTAATTGGTGGATAGCTTTAATATAAAATATACATAATCATTATTGTTCTTGGTACTCAGCTATGGTTTAGCTCATTCAGTTTTATAAATAAATCTATTGTTACCTAATATTTATTTAACCGCGGATATCATTGAATAATTTTATGCACTTTTCTATTTCTCATTTGTCAGAGTGAACCACTAAAATATTTTAAAGTAACACTTATAGAAGATCAAAGCAATAGTGAAGGCTGAGATTGATGATTTCAGGCTTTATCAGAATACAGTTATTCTGTATCTTCTCACTGAATGAACTGAAACAGCTCTCATCAGACTCACACATCGATCATGTAATAAATATCAAAGTGCTGATGCTTGATTATAGATAAAATAATTTATTATGATAAATTATAGGAATACTAAACTACCATTGCATATCATGTTTTCTATTTATATGCTATTGGGTAATTATTTACCCTGGTGTAGGTTATTATTAGTTGAATTTATTCATTTAATACGTATTCAAAATTTACAAGTTCTTTTCCAGAATGAGTACTAAAATTCCATTATATTAAACTCTTGGCATGTTAGAATATATTAAATATATCATATATGGAATTGATAATGACATTCTTATGAACAAGCTGACATAGGCCTAAGTTTAATAAGTTTACTCCAATATGTATATTGCATATATAGACTATAGTGCTTACTGCATATATTTAGTTAGTATATTAAATTAATTTGAATCATCTAACAAAGATTTAATATTACAAGTAAAATAATTGCAACAACTAACCAGTTAACATTATATCCTAATATTATTATAACATTCATCATGTATTATTCTTAATCCGAGTCATTGAATAGCAAGAATACCTAATAACATGAAATCATTAATGAATAAATCGGTTATTCTTAATAATTATTAAAAAAAATTATATCCATTCTAAAATTATTAAAAACGGGGTTGCAAAACGAAATATATTGAACAATTTTGTATGAAAAGCTATTCGTTCTGAAGAAAAATAACGGATTTTTTTTTATTCAGAATCATTGAACCTGCCATTTACTGAATCGTTTTCTGTTTTTAGTTTATAATAAGGTTCTGTGGTGATTTAATGTTTTAAGTTAATAATTTAGTGATGAAAGTGATTTTGTGTATCTATTACGTGTATAATAATTAAGATTTCAGTGGTTAATGTATCCTATTGAAAATATTAGCTAGGCTATATAATATAGATTAGGTAGTGTATAGCTAAGTTGTATTTTTTGGGGGTATTTGCCCTGGTTGAAATTCACTACCTAGGTGCCTATTTATAACACCAGTTATCTACCAAACCATACATGAATTTTTATCTACCTAGGCCTATGTATAATGTACTAGTACATATCAGGAAAGGCACTGGAACTTATACTTTAAGTAACCTATGTAGCAGTGACGGCTGTGACGCTGTCGCCTATCGGCCTCCTACCCTACCTATGTCCCAGTTACTCCCACTATGACTTTGAGTTCCATTGGTTAGACTTACGGTGCTTCATATATATGCAGCCTTTATAGCCACAGGCGACCCATGTTATGAGTAAGCATACCTATGTCAATTAAAGCCAATTAATTAGCTTCCATTCTAAATGGTGCACACACTCGGATACATATACCTTAGCCATGTTCCAAAGTGTGGGCAAAGTCTTCAGTATATTGATACGTATCTAAAAGCTGAGTGGCGCACCAGATTACAACGCTCCACTAAACGTTCTAGGTATTAGATAGTTAGGTTAGTTTGAATGATGATTTATGATACCTGTACCTATGGAGTGAATTTGATATTAATTTTGTTGTAGCCTACCTATCAAATTTATGACTGATGGTGCCTGAATCCAATGTTAACAATTTCACCTAATACAATAATACTATGGTCTAATAGTTAATACCAATGTCAAATAATATATTATTGTCAATTAAAGATAATTAATTGTCTGATATTTGGTATGTCACTGTGTTTTATTAAGTTAGAGGCTGTCAAAATATAGTTAAATTAATTTTGCTTATTCAGTTTTTTTTTCACTGTAAATTCTGTAAGATTTCAAACCACAGTTATCATAAGAACATTTACATACCTAGAAAATTATTCAAAATTATAAGCCAATTTAGCCTATCCCATTATCCCAATTAGGTATCTCAATTTCACTGATGTTTTCAAAAAGCTCAAAAAATCCAACAACAGATTTGACTGAGCCAACAACATTTCCCTCATGTAATGATTTAGCCACCATAAATTAATGGTAACATAGCAAATAAATTCCAAGCTATAAATCCTGATCCACAGACTTTGCTAAAATATTATTTTTGAATGGGAAAAATTCCACCGACAAGTCGGTAGAATTTACCATGAAATACTGTCTGGGTATTAAGGGAGATACCTAGAAATTCATATTCACTCAACTATATTGAATTTTCTCAAATTATCCCTAGATGACCCTAGTCAAATAGTTTTGAATTCATTCCTACCTATATCGGCTATATTTACCATAATTTTACTTGATCATAAAAAGATATCTGTATACAAAGTATGCCAGTTAAAACCAATCAATTAATCCTCAGCCTTAAGTAAAATAGTATGGCTCATAAACTCTCCATTTGTTTCTCCAGCTCTCTCCAAGGAGGCAAGGTTCACCATATTTCTCTCAAATGATCAAATATCATAAATTCTCTCCAAAATAACATAGTAGCATAGGAGAAAATTAGATAGGTAATTTCTTGCCATTTGTAATTGAAGGGCTCAAAATAACTGTCACAAACTCGCCATTCCCATTAAAATGGTGAGTTTGGACATGCCCTTCTCCTCAGCCTTACATTTGTAAAGGTCAAAACTTATAAATGTTTAATTGACTTAACATTTTAATTTAATTCCTATGTTCTCATGATAATTTGACATGAAATTTTAAGAAATGAGCCAAAAATTGACCTGGCTCAGAATCTTTGAAATTTTGGCTCAAATTTGGCTTACAATCTGCCAGCCTCTTGAACATGGCATGATGATTAATATTTAATGATGCATCTAGACAGTTTCTAAGGTTAAATATATACAGACCAGAGCTGCCAGACTGTATTTCATGGTAAATTCCACCGACTTGTCGATATAATTCTTTTCCTTTGAAAATATTCAAAATAATATTCCATCAAATCGGCGGAGTTTTAGCTATTTATTCCTATGTATTACCATTAATTTTCAGTGGAAAAATGGGGAAAATGTTGGTGGATGATGGATCAGTCATATAACTGGAAATTTATGGTGGAGTTTTTCAACTTTTGTAAAATTCAGTGGGATTTTATGCACCAAATACAGAATGGTATACAGCCTACAGTTACCCCTTTTCACGTAAATTTTGGCATTAGCTACATTTAAAAAGAGACAGCATAGTTTTAAAATTAAGATAAATGGAGCAGTAAACAGTGAAATTAGGATAGTTTTGCTAAAAAAACCTTTCTTGCCGCCCAAGACTTTTTGCCACACGACTCTATTTTACCGCATGACTCTATTTTGCCGCACGACTCTATTTTGCCGCACAACTCTATTTTGCCTCACGACACTATTTTGCCGCACAACACTAATTTGCCGCATGACACTATTTTGCCTCACGACATTTGTTTGCCTCACGACACTATTTTGCCTCACAACACTATTTTGCCGCAAAACACTATTTTGCCGCAAAACACTATTTTGCCGCACGATACTATTTTGCTGCACAACACTATTTTGCCGCACGACACCATTCTGCTGCGCGACACCATTTTGCCGCACGACACTTCTTTTCACTCATGTTATACCCTTATTAAATTATCTAATAAATTCTTCTATTAACAACAGGTTTGAAAATTATAAGTGCATGCTCCTCTTACAACAAAATAGTGCGTAAATCATAGTTCAGAGATGGTATGTTTCCGTTATTTGATCATGGTGGCCACACTTAGAAAGATGATGCTGTTTGGTTATCATATACTATATTATTGAGAGTCACAAATCCTTGTTCACTCACCTGTGTCATTGTCTAGAGTCCTTAAACAAACTAGATATTTTTCAAAAATATCTCAAATGGTCAGATAATCCAAAAAACTTAGATATATATTTGAATTTAAAGCATATTTTTCCCATATTGTCATGCTAAAACTTAAAAATGTTTAGGTTCATTAAAAATAAAATTAATTTTTATTGCACAGTAAATATCACTCATATATATTTAGATAACTTGTGTTCTGTCAGTTATCTACCTATGTTCTTGTGTTTATTTTCATATTTATACTAAGTGTGACAGATAATTTTTCAAAAATTAGACCTAGCTAATTCAAATTGAGAGTTTGTTTATGATAATCTGTATTGCTAACTTTGGCTATTGTTACTAACTTAGGCTATTTTTATATATGTTGTTTAAATTTGTTTGTTTTTCAGGAATATCATTATTCAATACACTCCAAAAAAAAGACTCTGAGGAAAAGTTTGAGAAAACTCGTATATATAAAACAATTTCATTATTTAATTCAGTTTAAATTATAACATGTGCTGTAGATGATGAAGTATTGGGTAATTTCAGCTCTCTTTCTTCAGTCTTGAATAAAATAATTGACACAATGGAATATAGATATACTCTATAATTTACTGTCCTATACACTACAGGTATGTATCCTCTTGAAAGTAGGCCATGATGTCACAAGACAGGACTGGACTTTTAAGGCCAAAAATTAATTTCAAGTTCAACAGCTTAACTGACTTTTGGAAGATTGAAGGTGAGTCTTAACAAATTTACACATATTTTATTTTGGTAGTAACTAACTGATTTTGTTTTTCTTCCACATATTTTTTTAGTGGCTCTAATGAATCAATAATTGATGATAATTTCGAATTAGAATTATCATAGATATGGTTGGCTTATCTTAGTTTTTTATTCAAATTCATACCCTATAGTTTACTTTAAGTTCTTCCTATTATATAATTAGATTGTTAATAAGTTCAATAAATTATTAGCTATTTAGTAAAATATTTATCTAATAGTTTTTAATATTTATTTCAATTTTCAGATGCAAATTCAAAAGAAGAGCTCCAGGAACATGAATACTCTCCTCTAGTACTACAAACCATGACCCGCTGATGATGAAGAGTAATTGAGAGTTATTTGGAATTTAGAATATTTGGTAAGTTCAACTATGACTCTTGATAGCCATATTTTCAAAATGTTGTTCATACTGATATAGTAAATCGGGTCGATTTAGGTATATTTAATTGAGGTTTCTATACATATAGCTGTTCATGCATTGCAGGTGTCCTATTTTTTTCACTACAAGAGTCTACTCTGTCAAGCACAATGACAACGATGACGAAGGCCAAAATGACACGCGAATTCGCCTTTCAGTATTCAATGAATTGTTGGACTTTAAATTGCCTGTTTGAAAATTTAAGGTTAGGCTTCATTAATTTTCATTTTTCAAACTAGTTATTTTGGTGTTGACTGCTGTTACAGTTGGTTTTTCTTATATTTCTATATTTATTGGACTATAAATTAGCCATTATTACCTTCGCAAATTTGCGTAAGGTCACAATATACCCGGCATTTATTTATCATCTTATTATTCGCATAACTAAAAAGTATTCAACCAAATTGCCTGAAATTTGGTGAAACGATTGGTCTAAGTCCACTAACCTTCTGGTAGAGCTTTAGAAGCGACCCGGTTCAGGGTCATGGACATTTATAACTCAAAAAATATTGAACCATATAGCATGACACTTGGTGGGACGATTGGTCAATATACAGGAACCATTTTGTTCGATTTTGGGAGCGATCGGTTTAAATGTCAAAGATCAAGGTCAAGGCCATTTATAACCAAAATCTATTCAACCAAATTGTCTGAAATTTGAGGGGACAATTATTGGTCAATGACCAGGAACCATTTCGTAAACCTTTAGGAGCGACCCAGTCAAAGGTCAAGGTCATTTATAACTCAATAACTCGCAAAGTATTAATCCATATTGCATGAAACTTACTTTGAGTTATGACAATTGATCATTATCCAGTTACCAGTTAATTAAATCTTAGGAGAGAACGGGCCAAAGCGGTGGCGAAGCTATGCGCTTTACCGGGTGCGCTTAATCTAGTTGAATGTATAATTTTGATAGTGTTATATAAACTAGGATGGCTTACAGGGCTGCCTAGTCGGTACATAAAATGTTCGACTCAGACTCCAACTCCGACTCCTTTATTTTGAATTTATCGACTCCGACTCCTTTATAAAGAATTTCACAGACTCCTTGACTCCGACTCCAACAAACAGTTTTACAGTATTTTTTATAAGCAATATTGAGTCATTTGAATATTTAAACTATAAATATTGATTTAATTCATATCTATTAGTTTCTATGAGATATTTAACATGATGAACCACAAATAAAATGGACCTACATTTTTGTGACTTATAGCTATAGCTTAGAGTCGTGAGTCGGTACAAATTTTCGACTCCTGACTCCAACTCCACCAAAAAAAACTTTGACTCCGTCTCCACAGCCCGGATGGCTTATCGTACGACTGTCCGAATACACAATTGATTAGATGATAATTTATTCCACTTCATAACTAATGAATGTATTCTGAAATTTTTAATGATATTTTCATTATGCTTTCCGGTATTTTGTATTTGGTTGAAAATTAGGATGAGGTAGCTAATTGGTTCACTCCTCTTGGTTTTATCCTAATTCAATCTCATATCTTAATTTTTTGCGAGATTATTCATCTGTTGATTAATTACAACAATGTCAGCTGTCTAGTTAAACATTAAATTAATTTTATAAACACAAAATGTAATTATTCGGTGAATTGTTTATAAT
The DNA here is from genome assembly GCA_947561585.1 of Caprella mutica. Taxonomy (NCBI): domain Eukaryota; kingdom Metazoa; phylum Arthropoda; class Malacostraca; order Amphipoda; family Caprellidae; genus Caprella; species Caprella mutica. The sequence goes on from CANNZV010000655.1 coordinate 33,802, forward strand.
GTTAGTTTCAATTTTCAGAAGCACTAGCACAGAGTCTGCACCCGATTTCAAACCAGTCCATAAAACCATTGGAATCTCCCTATAGAACTCTGCCGATTGGATGGACATAGGGGAATGGGTAAACACTCCCCCACCAGAGGGTTCTAGGTCAATTCGCCGAACGACACTTTCGTCGAAAAATATGATCATTCAAAAAGGTAAACAAATTTATCTCATTTGTCCAGATGAAATTACATATAGGTGAACTTACATATAAGTGTATAAATTACTTTACAATATTCTACATAATTATTGGTTAATTATATAATTATTAACGTTATTTTAATTAACTCATATAATGTTATTGCTGCATTATTTGTGTCAGTTTATTAATCCAATTTTCTGTATACAATTATCAGTTACAAAAGAAAATGAATTTTCACAGATTTATTCCTAGGTTTTAAGAATATTCATTTATTAATACTTTTATAAAATATTGACAATATGGAGAAATATATTTGAGTACAAAAAAGAAGTCGAAATCAATTTTGTTCAGCAACTCCTTCAAAAAAAATGAAAAGTTTATGTTGGAATAAATGGATTCGGTATCTTTAAATCTTTAATTTTTGAGATTAATTATCTCGAAAATATAGAAATAAATCTGTTGTATTAACTTCCTTTTTGAATTAGGTTGGGCTAATATGACAATTCAATGGGATTGTTTCGCCACATTTAACCAACCTTCTCCCAAGGTAACATTCCATGAGAATGGAAAACCACATTATTCCCATGTAATTTCTAGGCTACTTTTTAGTCTGCCATCTTTTGCCCATCTACCCATCTAGTGCCCATGTTGGCACAATGTGTCATGGTTGCTTCGGTATACGATGAATATTTTGTCATCGTGAAATATAGAAATATTGGTTCATTGTATTTAATGTTAGTTAACAAATATACACATATTTCTATTAACCACAAAACAAAAAATTAAGAAACTATCCCAAAAATGTAACAATAATTATTTCATTTTTTTTTTAAATGAAGCCAAGATTATTTTGAGAGAGAGTTTACATTTTTACTTCTATATCAATTCCAAGAAAGTAATTGATTCAATTCGAGGTAAGAGGAAATTATTGATTTGCAGAAATATTTATACTCTCTCCATCAATAGTAATGGCTGAGTAGTGAGTATAGATATAGGAGAATATAAATGGAAAGCAAATATTTCAGGGAATAATTTCGTAGCATAATCCCTCATTTTATGTAATGTGAATGATAATGACAGTAATAAAAATTTAATGGATCTGCACATGTGGAGTTCCTATATTCATCTTTGGGTTGATAGAATGCAGATAATTTGAATGAAAAATTCCCTGTGATTTTATTGGTGTTTAATTAGACTGAGTTTTAATACTTTGAGTTATAAAAATGATAGCATTAACGGGGCTTAAGCAAATATATCAAATTATACGTATTATATATTAAAATGTATTAGTGTGTATTCAGTTATATTCTGAATACACTTCTGTAAGCAACAGAAGTTCATATATGAGAGAGTGCATTTCATATGTTTGACTTCATATGATATAACTCTAAGAGTTCATTTCTTATTCATAGCTAGAGACCTCCAATGACCTTATAGTCAATTCTCTTGACAGCTTTGGTTGTGATGTTTTATTGAATTATTATCAATTATTCAATAAAATTTATTGCAGCACATTATGCAATATGCAGTAACATGATTTAATATTTCGCAATGCAGCAACTAGTTCAATAACAACTATTTAAAGTGGTGCTAGGAAAATTGCCACTGGGAAAATTGCCACTTGGAAGATTGCCATCGGGAAAATTGCTTCTATGGGAAAACTGCCACTTTGGGAAGATTGCCACCCGTAAAATTGCCACTGTGGGAAAACTTTCACTGTGGGAAAATTGCCACTGTACATATATGAAATCATATCGATTTTTTTTTCGAAAATCACAAAAGTCATAGGTACTGAATTCAATTTTCATCAGAATTTAATATATAAGAATTATTTACAATGAGTACATATAATTTTGACAAGTTATACGATCCAATTGAATTCTTCTGTCGATGGGTGTGAGTGTGCTGATATAGGCAATTAAATTATTCTTAGCTTAATGTTCTAAATTGTTCTCTTTAGACTTTAAACCATTTAAAGGTTCTGAAATGTACTTAGTATCTTAATAATGCTTAGTCTTTTATACTGTATGGCCACGAAAAAGGAATCTCGAATTGAACTGCTTATAACTTTGGAATAAGTCGTTATTTTAATTCTTTTTGTATTGTATTCAGAAAATGTTTTTAATCACTTTGACAAATGACTTCAAATTGGTAATATTTTTCTACTCTCAGCGTTATGTTGAATAACAGGAGTATAAAGGTTAGTTACACAAAACTGATTTCCAGGAAAAAGATATAAATCTTAAAACTATTATTTTCTATTTTATAATAACAATATTATTATAACCTTAAGCTGAGAGAATTACAATATTACCAATTTCACGTCATTTACTTGACTCTAGAGTGATAAAAAACTCTTTTTTGAACTTAATGCAATAAACTGAAATAAAATATATTCATTTATTTGAAAGTAATAATCAGTTTAATACGTGTGTTCGTTTTTGTGGTCCATACGGTAGTGTCACGTTACATTTTTTTTTGTACGATCCATTGATCTGGTCCAGATTAATTATTTCTACGATTAAATATTTAAGGTAGCTTACATTATGTAATTGAAGAGTGTTCTATCCATTTCTTAATTTCTCTTTCCTATCCGTAAATGTAAATGTTGTGGTTTGTGTCCCTCTCTCATTCATTTAATCATAAGATAAGTAGTTACGTCATAGACAATAAAAATCTAAAAATTTCAGTAACTCAAATCAATTAGTTATTAAATTATGCTTAAATATTTTAAACTGAAATGTGCCCCTCAGGCTCAATGATAGTTCCATGGTTGAATATTTTTTAACTTGTAAATGAAAAATGAACGAAAAGTGAAAATTTTCTTTATATATGACTCGAATACTTCTGTATTCACTCAAGTATTTTTTCCTATAGACTATAATATTTTTTTTTTAGTTTGTCACTGTGAAAATTTTCTTTACATAAAATTCGAATGCATTTGTATTCAGTTTGGTATTTTATTACAGAGTAAAATATTTTTTTAGTTGGTTAATATATTGTTGATATATTTTATAGTGGCAATTTTCCAGTGTCAATTTTCCTCAGTGGCAATTTTCCGGGTGGCAGTTTTCTCAGAGTGGCAATTTTCCCAGAGTGGCAATTTTTCCAGTGGCAATCTTCCCAATGGTAATTTTCCCACAGTGGCAGTTTTCACGGGGGCAATCTTCCCAGTGGCAATTTTCCACGCACGATTTAAAATCACACACCGAACTCCTAGTGCAATATATCTTAAAAAAAAACAATTCAGTTATTCATCGTCACAAATACACAATTAATTTTATGATACAATTACTTCCCGTAGTAAGATTGTCAACCCGAATTGCAACAGTAGAATCTGTGAGAGAAGTGCATGCAATAATGAATAACGATACTGTTGGTTTGCACTTTGATCTAACGGACATCTCTCTCTAAAATAAATCAAAGTAGAAACAATGCAGAGTTAGATATTACGATGCTATTGTTCTATTGTCAAGAATATTTTGACCAATGAGTCACTATGGTTCTATAATATTTGAAATATTTTGAATTAACAATAGTTTTTGATATAATTTTTTTCCAAAATAGGTTTTTGATATTTTTTTCCGATTCTAATATGAAGGTTTTTAAATCTTAAATATGATGAAGCTATTCAGAAAAAGTTACATTGCTCTTTTTTTTTTTTTAATTAATTTATTAATATTCAGAGAAAAAAATGATAAACAAACGCATAAAAGATATAATTGCCACCAACAGCCGTAAATCTTTTTTGGTATTAAAACCTTGACACTCAGAGCTATGTAATTAAATTGAATGCCATGTAAGTACATGTAAAATAACATCCAAAGAATTTCGATATTAGATTAATTTTGGATTTGCGAAATATATTATCAACTATTTTACACGAAAGAAAAACTCACTTTTTGGTGTAGTAGGTAATTCATACAAGGTACAAATATTTTTCATCATATTTTGAAATTTAACTTCAGTCAATATAAATTTTAATTTAAGTCCGTTTTATGATTAGCCAGGGTGAGAAAACTGAATATTGTTATTTTATATCGTATTTTTTTAACCAATCGAAATTTATTACTATATTCACGTATAAAATTTTCCCTGTATAGTATGTACCAAATTGAACTATTCCAACTTACGTTTGAAGAGTTTCCAAGGGAGTTCTCTTTAAGGGCTGTATGTACGTGAGAGTTTGCAACACAACTGTACGTCTTTGGTGTTCATTAGTGGTCCTTAAAATAGAATTGAATGGAAATGTTAGTTTATATGTATTTAAATTATTTGATGAATTAGGTCAGAGATAGAAGGGATATTGTAAAAGATGATGGTTAAACAAATGATAATGATTGAATGAAGACCTATATATACGATTTTATATTTTAAAAAATATAGTAACATTATAATGTGTATATAAATTGGATCATACATCAATATCTTTTAATTTTTTTTAACATCTCTCATCTGTCATTATAGATTTAACATATTTCATGATAAATAAACAATCGCAATAGTTTATTTATCAACAATAGTATATTTATCAACATTATTATATTTGTTAATATTAGTATATTTATCAGCATTAGTTCATTTATCAATACTAATATATTAATCAATATTATCATATTTATCAAAATTAGTATATATATCAATATTAGCGTATTTATGAAATCTAGTAATATTTATCAATGTTCCGTCCAAATGGCCGTATATAAATTATATGCTCCTCAGCAGGTGATAGCCTTATTCTGTAAGCTGATCGGCGTGAAAATCTTGTTTCACTCAAAATCCTGTTAATGTTTCAGTATTTACTAGCAGTGTATATATTGTGGCAGTTAGTTGATGTGTTTGGCCCTTTTAAAACAATAAAATTGTGAAAAGTTTTAGTATGTATTGTGTGAATTATTTTGTGTAACTTTGTTTTCTATTCGTTGATTCTTCCTTATATTTGAGCATCTCATTTAAAGTTTTAGCTCCTTTGCACTTAAAATTTTAGCTGCTTTGCACTTGAAGTTTTAGCTGCTTTGCACTTAAAGTTTTAGCTCCTTTGCAATTTAGATTTATTGGCGTTTGATTCAATTTATTTTGGTTATGCTTGAATGCTGAACTAACCTGGTTGTGGGAGTTATCCATGATCAAATCTAGTGCGCTCCTTGAAAGGTAGCGTCTTGACTATTTGTTAGCGATAATGTGGAGTTGACTTAATTTTCATGTTGAATTACAGGTGGATTAGCATTTGCTTACCTTTGTGAATTGGTAAATTAGCATTTCTATACCTTTTGTGTACTGATGAACTTGTAGTTTCGTACTTGAGGATTGATGAATATATGCTGTGACTGATGCGTGATCTTATTTTCTCCGTATAACTATACATTGTGGTGAGTTTAGTGGAGGATACATGAAGTATATTGTTTGTGTGGTATTTTTTTTGTGTCTTTGCTAATTGTATTTTAGTTATATTTTATTCAATGTACTAATATAAGTTTTTCTAAATAAATTTCAGAATCGTCTGTACCACCATCACACGCATATCACTTCCCCGGACTCCCTTAAACATAACTCAAAAGATCGCACAATCAACATTAGTAAATTTATCAACATGATTATATTAAATTTATCTAAATTAGTATATATATCAGCATTAGAATATTTATCAATATTGGTATATTTATCTAAGTAATTATATTGACCAACTGTTAAACAAGAGACTTTATTGATCGAACAACCAATAGCTATTTCCTTTACACGGAAACTTTCTTGGCCAATGTCCTCTTCTGTATTCAAGATATGTGATGTAGCGTATGTTATTTATAGGTTGAGGGCAAGAGATATAAAGAAGACACTCTCTCCTTACTTATTTTCTCTATAGAAATATCACAAATACAGAGTTTAACTTCACGCAAAGAGTACAGAGGAGTCAAGTCTAGCTGAACACGTGCTATACAATGGGATGTACGGAATACGGAGAGGAGAGGTTCGCGCTACTGAGAGTAGTGGCCTGGGTTATTCGAAGACGTCAGTTTTTATAGCATACAATGTGAAAGGTAAATAGACCTATGCTTCTTCTTTTTAATGTATTAGCCTTGTGCAAACATTTAGAGAGAGTTTCAGATAATTTAAGTGTTACTTCCTTTGACATAGCAGAAGTAAAGTTTTCTAGACAATTATTATTAGTAAATGATATTTTTAACTTTTTAACAATGCAAGATTTTTAAAATCAGCTATTCTCCCGTATAGTTCACTATATCCTTATCGGGAGTTATTTGACATTGCTTATCATGAATTTTCAGTCCATTCATGTCATTATTAGAATTACAACAATCTCTACGTTAACAACTATATTTCTTCGCATATGTTACAATACCAATCTTAATTAATCAAAATAATAATTATTTAATTACTTTTTTGATTGAAATAACATATTTTTAATGAGGATGCTAGAACAATTCATCGCCTGATAATTCGTCTTCGGAAAATTCGTCGCCGATTGGGAATAATAGAGACATAATTATAATTTAATTTTAACGTTTTGAAAAATTACAAAGAAAACTAGTATATATAAATATAATATTAAATTTTTTTAGTATAATATTTTTTTTCCTAGTTGGTTATTATCGCATATATGAAAAAAAAATCAAATATAGACAGAGATAATATTTGAAATTCTCATGTAGACAGTGAATAAAAACAAATGATTAACTAGCAAAGAATGTGTTGAAAAATCACGTATAAGATCACTGAAACAAGACCAAACTGTAACACAATGTTAACCAAGACCAAACTATTGATTCATTATTGCCTTGTCAATTTTAAAGCAAAGAAAATGTAACAAATTATCTTAAAAATTTACCCTTTGAAAATGTTATTGCTCAATGAGAATCTTATAGATATTTATCAATAGCTTGATTTTCTTCTCTATACAAATTTTAAGCATCAATGAAAACCCACAAATTTTGATGAATTATACCATTCAATGACGAGTGAAATAGTATTACTATCATTTTCTATAACAATATTATTATAACAAAAATATGATAACATATTTATTTATTAGTTTTATTTGTAATTATCAATATATTATAATGTAAAAGTGCATTATACCTACCACTTATTTTGTTGAAAAAATTTAGCTCCCTTCAAATGATTGCAATTCCACCAATTACAATTATATTATCAATTTTAACTCTTTTATTTTCAATCAGTGACAAATTGTCCGGTGTCGAATTGTCTGGGGATAAATTGTCTAAGTGACGAATTGTCCGACGACGAGTTGTCCGGTGACGAATTTTCCGGTGATGAATTGTCCGGACAACTTATAGAGTTAGAACATTTTTTTAACACTCTTTCTCAACACTTATTTCTCTCAGCCAAGTCAGCTATCCGTTCATTGGCAGTGTTATTAAGTTATTCTAAATATGGCACTCAATTTTGTATAGATCAAATCTTAACGATTTTAATAAATGTCTTCAACTTTCCCTCTCCTTCAGCACAGCTGCTAATATTATTACATTAATAATCTTTAACTATTTATAATCATTTGAATAAGAATAATTTGACTGATTAGAAATAATTAATTCAAGTGGTAGATAACTCTATCTAACAACAACCATAGTATGAATATCAACATTAGAGTATATATTTAAAATTAGAATAATTATTAACATTGGAATATTAGTAACAGTAAAATATTAATCAACAGAAGAATACTAATCAACACATTTGACAACATTAGTTTATATATAAACATTAGAATAATTATCAACATTAATAAATTTTATAAGTAACACTAATATATTTGTCAAGTTCAGTTTATTCATCGACATTATTTATAGCTGTTCTGCATATATATAACTAGTTGATATATTCTTTACATGCGAAGGTAAAGTTTGCCACAGTCTGGCTATTGAATGATAGAAAGTTAAAATCAACTTGTGGAAACTAATTACAAAATTATTGACATTGTCTAGTTTCATAACATAAAAAGGCAGTATGATCTACATCCTCGGAGAATGAATCTTCACTATTCAGTGAGAATATGAAAAAATTAACTTTATGATAATATACGTGTATGCATTAATTTTTTTTAGGCTGTTGAATGAAATGTATGCTGTATAATAAAAATACAATACTAATAGAGATATGAATATATATATATTTATATATTTATTCCCTCAGTAAAATTAACCATTTATCCGCAGTATTATTTTTCACATTATTATATATTCATAGCTAATGAGCCTATTGAAAAAAAATTAGCCTAAAAACCAGCTACTTGATCATGAAAACACTCACGCTACATGAAGAATCACGCTATCAAAACACTCGCGCTATCATAACAACTCATCCAATATCTCATGCTATTTCATACACACACACACTGTTATATAAACCCGCACTTCTTAATCACTAACTGTACCAAATTTATAACTCTCTCCCTCCCAAACTTTCTAACAGATAATTTTAATTCATTATTCACTATAACAACCTTCTTTGGTAAGCTGTATTCTGTTAGTGAACAGCTTTCGGTTCAATACATTTGGCTTTTAAAGTTCCGTCCTACTAGGTGTTTACTATAAAAATAGTAAAAAACTATAGGAAGTGTAACAGTCCTAGGATAGTTTTGGACCCTTTACATTGTCACTGACGGGTGGCAGGTGGCATTGTTTATAGAGCCACTGACTGATTCTTCCAGTCCCTTCTATTTAATTTCCTTTTGATGTAGCTAAACGATATGGCCTTTTTGTTCTGAAACAGACATTCAACCCCTACTAAATAAATTTGTCCCTAACTTGAAACGTCAATCACATTAATTCAACTAGCTATTCAGACATCATGATCATTTTTTACCCTCATGGTAGATATTGACTGGGATATTGCAGCCGAATAACGTCCCATTCATAATATAAAGTATATATGCGTTAAACGCGTCTTATTTTATAGTATGAATATGTGCGTTCATATTCAGCGCAGTATTGGCGCAGTCAATATCTGCCATGAGGGTATTTTTCTCTAGTGTTTCACGCGTGGCTACGGTCGCTACGCGGTCGCGCATTAGTAGTAAGGACGCGCGTGTCAGCAGTTTAGGGAAGCGCCCCAGTATAATTCAGTGCAGTGGGGGGACATAGGATGAGGTTCCCAGAAGCGGACAAAAATGCACTGTCGCGGCCCTATCGCGGCCTTCTGCCTGCCATGATGCCGGCCCTGCGCGCCCCACCCGCTGCCCTTATCCTGCACCGAATCTAGTAGTAATTTAGGTAGTAAAAATCAGCATTAGCCAAAGAAAACAACTTGGTGATATCATAATTCTTGTTAAAATTATGGCGATTTAATTTCGTACCTATTTTTTGACTCATACTGTATTGTTTTACTACTTCATCATTATTTTAATGATGTAACAATAATTCTGAAATGTTACATCAAAAACCTTGATACCAGGGATCTGTGCATTAGATCTGTTTGGACGATTAATATTTTACAATTATAAAGAAATAAGAACCAATGTCCACTTAATCGTTCTGTTGCGTGAATATTTTTAGGAATTAACTCAGCCAAGGCTGATGAATTAATTGTCAATAAATTTAGAATGGTTTACAAGATGTTCATAAATTAAAATACGCGGGTGTACTTGATAATCATTGTAATTCATATGGAAACATCTGTCATCATAATTACTTAGATAGTTAAATAGTAGAGATAATTACTTAGTAAAGATAAATAATTAGTAATTAGATTTAAGTTCGTAATTGTGCACCATACTCCCTGATAATGAAGTTCAAATGAACAAATAGTTATCAATTTATATAGAATTCATAATTATTGTATAATTTTTCCTACTGAATCAAATCAAATTTATAATGAGGTAACCATTATTGAAATTTGAGTTATATACTGCAATTCAACATCTGTCTAATAAATCCAATTATCAAAATAGTATCAAAGTTCACAGTTAAATGCTTTTTTTTTTAAATATTGAACAATCAGTATGAATAAGTATCACCAGCAAATACCTTGATGTTCGTATATGTTCTTTTCGATGATATAATGAAATAATAGACTAATCTTAAATAGTTAGAAATTTATATATTCTATATTTATGATAATTTGATTCAATGGAGGTCACCATGCAATGATTTTTACTTTTTAGTCTTTTTAAAAAATGTTTTCATAATTCCTTTTAACTAGTTTCATAGCTTTGTAAAATAAAACTAGAATCAACAGCACTTAACGTTTCTGCAGACAACATCTAGAGTTTTTCTATCTGTTAAATTTTGTATCTTTTTAGCTGTGCAATAGAGTACTTTTGTTTGCATCTTACATTGAAATGCACTGTAATAAAATTAAAGCATATTAAGATGATTAATTTATTTCATACCATAAAGATAAATAATTCCATTCTTAAACAATGGGTTAATTAAATGATCAGATAAATGAACAACCAAAGTCAAGTCAATTTATTTCAAAACCTTTCATTTATGTGCTCATATCATACTCCGAACCTTTTGTGAATTGATGCCTAATATAAATATTTCAGTTCAGTGAAAATTTGATAAATGAGGTAACGAAACATATTATAATGACTGGCTAATGAACTTTTAGTTCATTAGATCAGGGTATGGAGTACACATTTCAGCTTGAACCTTATTTCCTGTATTATTTTTCGGCATGTGAATCAAGTTATATTCTGTCCAATGAGAGTTTACTATGAAGAAAATAATACTATTTATCGCAACAGTACATGATATATGCATTATACATATATGCAATTAGGTTTGCACTTCACAAAATAAAACAAGCACTAATACTTAATTGCAGTTATCACAGTTTGGAATCTTTGAGTTATTCGTCTTCTGCTGACTCATTCCATCATTTTTCATCTTAGATGAAGTGGCCACATTAGAACTGCAGTAGTTACCAATAAGAAGATTTTTTTTTTAAAAAATGCAGTATTACTTATCTAGGCATTAATTTTGAGAGTTTGGATAATTCATAAGATTTCGAAAAAAAAATATTATTAAGAAATAATATTCTGGAACACCATTAGATTGTTTGGTCCGTTTCATGGAACCATTTCGATCATAAATCTGCATATTCAAAAGAATCTTGCCTCTTTAATTTTTTCAATGATTGAACAATCGTCCAAATAGATATTTTTCAATCTCCAATATGGAAAAAAGCTTCAATATCTAACGAGGAAACTATTGCAAGCGCGTGTTTTTTTTCTCTAGAAAGAGGTTATTTCTTCGTTAACAGTTCTGAAGATGTTTCCTGTGCAGATATTAATAAAATTTATATTTATCTACTGACACTGTCTTCTTCAAAAATTTGATAGGTTTAAATCATACATAAACTTTATATTATATTTGAAAATTGTATTTCATAAACATAAATTCAATACCATTAACATCGAGTTGGACGGGATATTACCGTGCACAATACAGCAAACTCTGTATTTACTCAATAACTCTTTTTCTAGTGATGAAATGATCATGTATTAGGATGGTTCTCAACCAGTTTCAAATAACACAAAAATAGGTAAACACGTGCAATTTTCAGTGAGTTTATAGGGATATTACTGCGCAAATGAAAGGGTGTTACTGCGCATCGCAGTATTATGGGCTTATGCAAAAAAAAAAAATATTTTTATTGGCCATGCTTAAATCTAATAGAGAAAATTTACAGAGAAAATTTAACTGAAGCACTCAAGCTAAAGGTATCCTTCATAGAAAAACATCAATTGAAATGAACTTGACATCACCCGTGTCACAGTGAAGAGGTTATAGATTTGAGAATATATTTTTACGATCAGTTGTCGACATTTTAAAAATATCGAAACTAGTATTTTTAGAGATATATTAAATACTCTAAAGATAATTTTAATCACATCACAAGTTTATTAATCAACCATATTTTGCATCTCAAATGATATTACAAATAAATTAAAGTGGTTGAGTTTAGCTCTCACATTAGCAAGCTACTGATTGAATGCAAGACCAACTAAGCAGTTCAAACAATCAGATGAAATAACTAAGATCGATTAATCACGAAGCTACTCCAATTAATGAGGAGCAATCCTTACATATTTACTCAACAAACTGAAAGAGATTGTTATTCAATTCCTGTCACAAGTTAAAAAAGATTTAATTACCAGAATACATGCAGATACATTAATTCTATAACAATACAAGTTCAAGCGTTGGTTCACGTAAATTAGTATATCTTAATACATTCATATATGAGTGTATGTCAAATATTAATAATTTTGAAGCACACTATTTAACTAATTGTGTGAGGTTCCTGATAATGATTTATTAATTAAATATTAATTGTACGATTCAGACCAACAAAATTAGTCACTGTCATTCGCCTCTTTCCCATGAAACAATTAATGATGTCAAATTGTGCTGCAGTACATTGCTCTTTAAATACCGCAGTAGTTCAATAATATTAATTAAACTAAATAATAAATACGTAGCATATTGAATTAATCTTCAATTTCATTTTATAGTTATTTCGCATATGATGCTATTAATAACCAAATAATTGTTATGTGGTTACTCAAATTAAACTATTCACTTTATATATGTATCACAATTTATACCGTATGAAATAAAACGAGAGATACAATATTAAAAATTATTGGTCAGTTCTATAGATAGCACACGAATGACATTGAATACATTTGATGCATGTGAGCAGTAAGACAGAGGAACTGTAATCAATTTATTAAATTGGACAGAAATAGTAATAAACACAGGTAGTCAATATGATTGCAAAGCTGATGTTATTTATTTTATTAAGGTTCACCCAAGGAAAAGAAGTTGCTATAATGACTCGTTTTTAACCATTACAACATGTCATGTTATGATTAGATATAGAGTAATTATTGTTCTATTCCACTTATTACCCAAGGAATTGGTTTAATTATTTCATATCTCGCCCAATATTGCATATTCACTATGGTGTTATATAATTCTGCTAAATTAGTAGTTTCTGAGAGTATTTTTGTAATTATAATATGTGAATTTATAAAACATATATTCAAACAATTCAATTTATTTAACAATCGTGTTATATCAGGATTTGATGCAGAAGACTAAAATAATAATATTGCATATTACTGATAAATTATAATTCGTAACGTACTCTGCTAATATCGTCGATGCATTAGTTTGAAACATATCTCACCCTGTCACCAAGAATATTTTATTCTCATGCTGATGATTTATTCCATTATTTAACATGTTAGCTCATTATCATTATAGGTAGAAGAATATAATATGATATACCAATCCTAATCACAAATAACACTTTGTTGTGATCTTCTAATGTAAAGTTTCCTAAGTGGTAATAATAATGTTTTAATGTAAAAATTAGCCAGTAGTATATTTTTTATGTTTTCATTAAAGTCACTTTATTTTTTGTATGCAAACTTCACATTAAACCATTGTAACCAGTATAAGAATAACTGGTGCTATTCTCTCCCTCTTCAAGTGACAGTACTGACTATTGGCACTCATCCTTGGGGGAGCACGGACTGAGGAAAAGTGGAAGCTGTGGCTCTTGAGAGTTCTTAACTCTAAGATAGATCCCAATCTTCAAAAAGGAGACATCAATGGCATTAATACTTGAGCAAGGTATTAGTTGGACTGAATTAGTTGTTTGGGCGAATTAATCATCTCCATACATAATCTCAGTAGAAGAGTTAGTCATTGGTATGGAAGAGACAAACACTTCGACTATCACCAGTTTTTAACTTGAAAAAAGTTATTTCCCTAAATAGCCATTTCTTTGATGAATGAAGAAGTCTGAAATAGGTCATTCAAATCTGCCAAAAGATTTATTACATCATTAATGTTACTATTTGTTTATATAACATCATCACATAATCTATTTATAATAAAAATTGCCTCATGAACTACACTACACTATTGCAACCAAGTTTTGGGCTTCCCAACAGAGTTAGTATTTCTTTGTTAGTCTGCCAGAATATACAATGATACAATATATTGTAGATGATTGAGTATCATTTTATCAAAGATTGTCCAAGTGCATGTTTACTTATGATACGTTTTCCTGTCTTCATAAATTTTGAATATAAGAATACTGTAATATTTTTTTTTTTGGTTTTAAGAGTAGTTTGAGTGTAAGAGTAAGAGTGAGAGGTCCTAAATAAATTGAAGAATACTAAAGATGGAAAATATAGTTTAGATTTTTGCAACCCTTCAAACGAAATAGATTTTCTTTCTGTTGTTGAAAGATTGTGATAGGTGTGGATATGCTTAAAATATATGACTTAAAGGTTGTAGTGTTATATTTTTTGTGTTTCATCTTCGGTTGGTAAAAGCGATTCATTTAATCGTTTGCAGTCTATTTTGGTGAAATGGGGAATGAGTATTGATGGTTTCGTGACGGTGCAAAGACATTTGGTCCCCGACCATTGAGCCCAACGACAATTGGGCCACGACTATTGAGTTCTGTTGTTAAATAAAGTCTACGAGCTTACCAAATAAAAGACCCTCTGAAATTAGCAAATATCATTTTTATATCAATAAAATTGGATTTTTTGATATGAAACTGTGATGCAGTTTTTTGTATCCACCAGTTTGTCGTACTGCACACTTCATGATTGTTTAATGACCTGTTATTGGGGCTGAGGGGCGGCCAGTCTATCAATGTATATATTGTATATATACCAACATTATATATTTAAGTGTCAAAACGGAGTAAGTCCCAAAAATTAATGTTTTTATTTTTAATTGAGCGCATAAAAATAATCTATAAGCTGTTTATTTGTTGAAAAGTTATCGACTATTTATTTTTTGTAGATGACCAGTATTGAAACTTCTCGTAATTCATTCAATGAAATCAACCACACCATTCTTCACTAAAAAGTTATACTGATTTGAAGGATTGTATATACTGATATATTGAATTAGTATAATGCATTTAAATAGCCTCACTTATGAGCTTAATAAAAACGTTAATCTTATTATATCATGTTATTCTCATTTCCAATTAATTTTCTCTAACATATCAAACAATTATTTAAAACGACGCAAATGTTCTTTTTGTTTCTCATAATATTTATCTGAAACGAATTTGTTTGCCTTATCATTGTAATATGATAATTTTTAATATATTTGCATCAATATTTTGTAATATATATTATGATAACTCTTAAATAATGAAATGTTAAAACATCTTTGAATTGGGATTAAACGTATGTTAGGAAAATCAATAACATTAGTAACCCTTTGCTAAATTACAAAACCTCCTGATAAAAATTATAACAAGAATATGAAAGTGAATAAAGATAATTATTAAGTAATGTTTGCTGTTACAATAGAAAAAATAATAGCAAATACACCACATTCTATTTATTTTAAATCATAAGAAGCTTTTGAGAAATTTATGATAGAAGTGTATGATAATAAACGTCAAATCATAATACGTGTATGTAGGGAGAAGTTTTCTTTGATTAATTCAATTTTGACATACTATTTTTCAATTTCCATTTGATTTAATTTACTGTTATCTAAATAATAATTCGATAATTTTACATCGAAGTTAAGAAAGTGTAGTTGACTTCTATTATTAATTATCAATAATAATTTGTTCATTATTTAGAAATTATATTTTGTTATCTGATGGATATTTAGTAATGAAACCCTCAGTGTTTTAGATATTTTAACGACAAAACTATTCGTACGAAAAGCTTAGTTACATTTTTATAAAAAAGCATAATTTTCATGGTTAACATTTGGACTTTTTCACATATATAAAAAAAATACATAATAATTAAGTTGTACTCTTCAAATCTTTATTTGAGCAATTTAAGATATCTACTACTGCAGACTATTATTTAATTGTTTACTGCAGAAAATTATCTAATTGGTGACTTCTGATATTTTCAGAAAGCTGAAGTCATTTCTATTTATCCTCTGCGTCCATCTTTGTAATAGAACCACACGCGATGCTTTTCAAGAACTAAAGATGTTCTACAATTTCTCATCCGTGTTCATTTATTAGATTACATCTATTGAATGAAATGAAGTTGATAGACATCTAAAAATATGAAGCGACGTCAATAGAATCTACAACAAGATCAATCACTGCTTGAACTGACAACTGAATAACAAAATACAATAACTTTGTTAAACACTTCGGAATAATTCCTTTAGCGCTCACCAAAATCGCTTTTCATACTTAGTTTTAATGACTAGATATGAGGCCAAGAGCAGTAAAGGGATAACAGATTACTATATTATATTAGCTTTGATTAGAGGAATTATTATTTTCAGCCTATTCCAAGTGAAAATTGGAGCAGGCTCGATGCAGCAGTTAAGCCGATCTGGGTAGTCACCACGACAGCCAGGGAGCAAGGAGGTCGCAGCGTGGGAGCCAAACTGACCACTTTGGGGGTTAATTCTACTACGGTGAAATTACACTGAATTACTCTGGGCACCTGCTCCTATTTTCCTTTCGCGTTGCCTAACTGTGGATGCGCGACCCCAAGCCACGACTATAATATTATATTACTATTTTAGCAGCAGTTTTGGCCAAGGGCCGCGTATCCGCAGTTAGGCAACGTGCTAGGCAAATAGGAACAGGTGCCCAGGGTAGTTCTGCGCAGTTACACCGGAGTAGAATTAGCCCCCAAAGCGTTCAGTTTGGCTTCCACGCTGCGCTCTCGCTGCTCCCTGGCTGCCGTGGAGACTACTCTGACCGTCTTAACCGCTGCCTCGAACCTGCTCTCTATTGGGATAAATAGCATTTAATTATTATAATATAATTAAGGTCTGACCATTAAAATTATGTTAATTAAAATGAGTAAATATCTAATAAAAAGTAATTTGAATTAAATTTTAGTCTTTATTATAGACAATCATCTTATATTCACACTAATATTATTCTAATTATTCTTTGATAATTCTATATACTACTATTAAGATATTTCAGCATATGAATTATAAATATTAATTATTTAAAGGTAAATTATTTTTTTCTATTGAAAAATCTGCATCCAATATTAGATTCTGAATGATAAATCCTGATTTTTTTTTCAATATCCCAAGCAAAATAATACTATATGGTAAGTAAGTATTCAATCCTTCTCAGCCCGAAAAATATATTTACTTTTGTTGAAAAATGTTTATTAATAGCTTGTCAATTTGACGCAAATCTTATCAAAAGAAAATTGAGAGGAATCTATTTTAGAATCCTTCTCACATAATTATTTAAGCGATTTATATAGTGTTCACTAGAACACCTTTAACTATTAAAATCTGAAATGAGAAACTTTAATTATCGGCTGTGATGATGAAAATGAACAATGAATTATTATCTTTCTTCTGTTCTTGAATTTTGTACATCATAATGAGTTGATCTAGTCTGGTAAAAAAAGTGAGTAGTAATTTGGTAAACCTATACATAAAGGCTTGATTACTATAGGCTAACTTATGTTAAAATTGTATCAGTAGTAACAGAATCGTATAGGATAATGTACATTAAATGAACTGAGCTTGACACAATTGAGAAATGGGATTTATATCAGCATTCAATGAATGCTTGCTTAGTCACATCAATGACTGAAATATATTTCCAAAGAACAATAGTAGATTTTCACCATCTCAATATATTCTCAAAATTAGAATATTGAAATTTCATCATTCCTTTTTTTCAAATCACAGCTGTTGATTTTTTGTGGCCGGTAAAGTGCTTGAAAACAATTGCTCGAATTTTTTTTTCGAACGACCAGTTTTGTCGGATGAACAATTATTCGAAAAAAATTGCTTGAACAAAAATTGGCTCGAAAGAACATTATTGCTCGAATGAACAATTGCTGGTCATCTACAAAAAAAGAATAGTCGATAACTTTTCAACAAATAAACAGCTTATAGATTATTTTGATGCGCTCAATTCAAAAATAACATTAATTTTTGGGACTTACTCCGTTTTGACACTTAAATGTATAATGTTGGTATATATACAATATATACAATACATTGATAGACTGGCCGCCCCTGAGCCCCATTAACAGGTCATTAAACAATCATGAAGTGTGCAGAACGACAAACTGGCGGATACAAAAAACTGCATCACAGTTTCATATAAAAAAATCCAATTTTATTGACATAAAAATGATATTTTTTAATTTCAGAGGGTCTTTTATTTGGTAACCT
This sequence comes from Caprella mutica, assembly GCA_947561585.1. Taxonomy (NCBI): domain Eukaryota; kingdom Metazoa; phylum Arthropoda; class Malacostraca; order Amphipoda; family Caprellidae; genus Caprella; species Caprella mutica. The sequence continues at coordinate 52,159 of CANNZV010000655.1, forward strand.
CCTAGACTTTATTTAACAACAGAACTCAATAGTCGTGGCCCAATTGTCGGTGGGCTCAATGGTCTGGGACCAAATGTCTTTGCACCGTCACGAAACCATCAATACTCATTCCCCATTTCACCAAAATAGACTGCAAACGATTAAATGAATCGCTTTTACCAACCGAAGATGAAACACAAAAAATATAACACTACAACCTTTAAGTCGTATATTTTAAGCATATCCACACCTATCACAATCTTTCAACAACAGAAAGAAAATCTATTTCGTTTGATGGGTTGCAAAAATCTAAACTATATTTTCCATCTTTAGTATTCTTCAATTTATTTAGGACCTCTCACTCTTACTCTTACACTCAAACTACTCTTAAAACCAAAAAAAAAAAAAAAAAAAAGTATTCTTACATTCAAAATTTATGAAGACAGGAAAACGTATCATAAGTAAACATGCACTTGGACAATCTTTGATAAAATGATACTCAATCATCTATAATATATTGTATCATTGTATATTCTGGCAGACTAACAAAGAAATACTAACTCTGTTGGGAAGCCCAAAACTTGGTTGCAATAGTGTAGTGTAGTACACGAGGCAATTTTTATTATAAATAGATTATGTGATGATGTTATATAAACAAATATTAACATTAATGATGTAATAAATCTTTTGGCAGATCTGAATGACCTATTTCAGACTTCTTCATTCATCAAAGAAATGGCTATTTGGGGAAAAACTTTTTTCAAGTTAAAAACTGATGATAGTCGAAGTGTTAGTCTCTTCCATACCAATGACTAACTCTTCTACTGAGATTATGTATGGAGATGATTAATTCGCCCAAACAACTTATTCAGTCCAACTAATACCTTGCTCAAGTATTAATGCCATTGATGTCTCCTTTTTGAAGATTGGGATCTATCTTAGAGTTAAGAACTCTCAAGAGCCACAGCTTCCACTTTTCCTCAGTCCGTGCTCCGCCAAGGATGAGTGCCAATAGTCAGTACTGTCACTTGAAGAGGGAGAGAATAGCACCAGTTATTCTTATACTGGTTACAATGGTTTAATGTGATGTTTGCATACAAAAAATAAAGTGACTTTAATGAAAACATAAAAAATATACTACTGGCTAATTTTTACATTAAAACATTATTATTACCACTAAGGAAACTTTACATTAGAAGATCACAACAAAGTGTTATTTGTGATTAGGATTGGTATATCATATTATATTCTTCTACCTATAATGATAATGAGCTAACATGTTAAATAATGGAATAAATCATCAGCATGAGAATAGAATATTTTAGGTGATAGGGTGAGATATGTTTCAAACTAATGCATCGACGATATTAGCAGAGTACGTTACGAATTATAATTTATCAGTAATATGCATTATTATTATTCTAGTCTTCTGCATCAAATCCTGATATAACACGATTGTTAAATAAATTGAATTGTTTGAATATATGTTTTATAAATTCACACGTTATATTATTACAAAAATACTCTCAGAAACTACTAATTTAGCAGAATTATATATCACCATAGTGAATATGCAATATTGGGCGAGATATGAAATAATTAAACCAATTCCTTGGGTAATAAGTGGAATAGAACAATAATTACTCTATATCCAATCATAACATGACATGTTGTAATGGTTAAAAACGAGTCATTATAGCGACTTCTTTTCCTTGGGTGAACCTAAATAAAATAAATAACATCAGCTTTGCAATCATATTGACTACCTGTGTTTATTACTATTTCTGTCCAATTTAATAAATTGATTACAGTTCCTCTGTCTTACTGCTCACATGCATCAAATGTATTCAATGTCATTAGTGTGCTATCTTTAGAACTGACCAATAATTTTTAATATTGTATCTCTCGTTTTATTTCATACGGTATAAATTTTGATACATATATAAAGTGAATAGTTTAATTTGAGTAACCACATAACAATTATTTGGTTATTAATAGCATCATATGCGAAATAACTATAAAATGAAATTGAAGATTAATTCAATATTCTATGTATTTATTATTTAGTTTAATTAATATTATTGAACTACTACGGTATGGCGCAATGTTCCGCAGCACAACTTGACATCATTAATTGTTTAATGGGAAAGAGGCGAATGACAGTGACTAATTTTGTTGGTCTGAATCGTACAATTAATATTTAATTAATAAATCATTAACAGGAACCTCACAATTTAGTTAAATGGTGTGGTCCAAAATTATTAATATTTGACATACACTCATATATGAATGTATTAAGATATACTAATTTACTTGAACCAATGCTTGAACTTGTATTGTTATAGAATTAATGTATCTGCATGTATTCTGGTAAGTAAATCTTTTTTAACCTGTGACAGGAATTGAATAACAATCTCTTTCAGTTTGTTGAGCAAATATGTAAGGATTGCTCCTCATTAATTGGAGTAGCTTTGTGATTGATCGATCTTAGTTATTTCATCTGATTGTTTGAACTGCTTAGTTGGTCTTGCATTCAATCAGTAGCTTGCTAATGTGAGAGCTAAACTTTAATTTATTTGTAATATCATTTGAGATGCAAAATATGGTTGATTAATAAACTTGTGATGTGATTAAAATTATCTTTAGAGTATTTAATATATCTCTAAAAATACTAGTTTCGATATTTTTAAAATGTCGACAACTGATCGTAAAAATATATTCTCAAATCTACAACCTCTTCACTGTGACACAGGTGATATCAAGTTCATTTCAATTGATGTTTTTCCATGAAGGATACCTTTAGCTGGAGTGATTCGGTTAAATTTTCTCTGTAAATTTGAACTATTCGATTTAAGCATGGCCAATAGAAATATATTTTTTTTTTGCATAAGCCCAAAATACTGCGATGCGCAGTAACACCCTTTCATTTGCGCAGTAATATCCCTATAAACTCACTGAAAATTGCACGTGTTTACCTATTTGTGTGTTATTTGACAATGGTTGAGAACCATCCTAATACATGATCATTTCATCACTAAAAAAAGAGTTAATCTAGTAAATTTTGTTATTGAGTAAATACAGAGTTTGCGGTATTGTGCACGGTAATATCCCGTCCAATTCGATGTTAATGGTATTGAATTTATGTTTATGAAATACAATTTTCAAATATAATATAAAGTTTATGTATGATTTAAACCTATCAAATTTTTGAAGAAGACAGTGTCAGTAGATAAATATAAATATTATTAATATCTGCACAGGAAACATCTTCAGAACTGTTAACGAAGAAATAACCTCTTTCTAGAAAAAAAAAACACGCGCTTGAAATAGTTTCCTCGTTAGATATTGAAGCTTTTTTCCATATTGAAGATTGAAAAATATCTATTTGGACGATAGTTTAATCATTGAAAAAATTAAAGAGGCAAGATTCTTTTGAATATGCAGATTTATGATCGAAATGGTTCCATGAAACGAACCAAACAATCTAATGGTGTTCCAGAATATTATTTCTTAATAATATATATTTTTTTCGAAATCTTATGAATTATCCAAACTCTCAAAATTAATGTTTGAATAAGTAATACTGCATTTTTTATATAAAATCGTCTTATTGGTGACTGCTGCGATTCCAATGTGGCCACTTCATCTAAGATGAAAAATGATGGAGTGAGTCAGCAGAAGACGAATATCTCAAAGATTCCAAACTGTGACATCCGTAATTGAGTATTAGTGCTTGTTTTATTTTGTGAAGTGCAAACCTAATTGCATATATAATGCATATATGCGATAAATAGTATTATTTCCTTCTAAGTAAACTCCCATTGGACAGAATAAAACTTGATTCACATGCCAAAAAATAACACAGGAAATAAGGTTCAAGCTGAAATGTGTACTCCATACCCTGATAATGAACTAAAAATCATTAGCCAGTCATTATATGTTTCGTTACACAATGAATCATATGAAAATAGACTCAATACATAGATTGGGAATAATTATCATTTATTCGCTTATGCACTTATTTGACTTTATGAAATAGTTACTATTACATTCACAGTATAATTTTCGATCAGTACTTGGATTTTGATCAAATCCTTTCTATTTGAGTAGGGTCCAAGATCAAGGTAATTTGTAACAATAAAAATATTGAACCAAATTGCCTGAAATTTGGTGGGACATTTGGCCATTATACAAGAGACTTCATTTGATTTCAATGGTTGAAATCAAATGAAGTGACAGAGAAGGTATGCACTCAATATACGATTGCCTGTTTCTTGCTGGGCTCGAAAGTATAATTTGAAGGAGGACTGTTAAATAATAAAATAGTGTCCTGAAAGTGATCTTATATATAGGCTTATGCCACTTGTTAATATGCAAGTAGTAATATTCGATTCTAGAGTAATCAATAATTTATAGTGAACTGATCTATCTGGATAATTTCATTCATAATTAATGATATGGCATATACCAAATACCAATGCTTCACATATATTTTCGTTTCGTTGCTGAACCAATATTGAATGAAAGTAAGCGACTCAGCTAAAAGAAGTGAGGAACTTCGTGTTGATATTCATTTTGTGTAATAATTTGAAACGAAAAAAATAATGATTGTTTTATCATCAATCTTTTTGTTTATGGTATACAAAACAGCATCTTCTTATTGTAGTTTAAAATTATTTTGCAACCACAAACTGAAATTATATATTAAAATCGGGATAAAATTATAAAAGATATATTATGTTTTTTGTTACATAATTATATAGTTGCGAAAAAGCCTTTCATAATATAGAGTCATAACATTGCTTGACGTATTTTTTACAATTATTACAATATTCTCAATAAAAAAAATCTAAAAAAATTAATCAAATTCGAAAAAAAACTCTGAAGAAAAAAATGAAAAAAGGGCTTTCAAATTTTTTAAGTGTGAATGCATGTGTTTGAAAGTAATGGTATTTTTTACATTTCTTTGAATTAAATAATAATATTATTTGTAGTATTACATAACACTGTAAAACTGTATAACCAGTTTTATTCAACATATTCGATATTCACATTGTACTGAGCTTTTTGATATTCGTTAAATATTCGTAAAATTCACATCAAAAAAATATAATCAAAATTATATGCATTGTAAATGAATGTTATACAGACATAAAAGAGCGGGAGCATCCTGAAGATGCTCTCGTTCTCAAGAAACATCTTATTCCACATTTTATATTTTAGTGCATATGTTTTGTGAATATGATACACATTACACAGGTGGGCAATGCCCATGTGTATTCAATCGTATATAATTGTAAATACGACCTCATTTATTTTATTTTTACTCAACTGAATTATTTATATTAGGCATCAATTCACAAAAGGTTCGGAGTATGATATGAGCACATAAATGAAAGGTTTTGAAATAAATTGACTTGACTTTGGTTGTTCATTTATCTGATCATTTAATTAACCCATTGTTTATGAATAGAATTATTTATCTTACTGGTATGAAGTAAATTAATCATCTAAATATGCTTTAATTTTATTACAGTGCATTTCAATGTAAGATGCAAACAAAAGTACTCTATTGCACTACTAAAAAGATAAAAAATCTAATGAAACTAGCAGCAGATAGAAAAACTCTTGATGTTGTGTGCAGAAACGTTAAGTGCTGTTGATTCTAGTTTTATTTTACAAAGCTATGAAAGTAGTTAAAAGGAATTATGAAAACATTTTTTAGAAAGACTAAAAAGTAAAAATGATTGCATGGTGACCTCCATTGAATCAAATTATCATAAATATAGAATATATATATTTCTAACTATTTAAGATTAGTGTACTATTTCATTATATCATCGGAAAGAATATATACGAACATCAAGGTATTTGCTGGTGATATTTATTCATACTGTTTGTTCAATATTTCAAAAAAAAAGCATTTTACTGTGAACTTTGATACTATTTTGATAAGTGGATTTATTTGACTGCAGTTGAATTGCAGTATATAACTCAAATTTCAATAATGGTTACCTCATTATAAATTTGATTTGTTTCAGTAGGAAAAAATATCCAATAATTATGAATTCTATATAAATTGATAACTATTTGTTCACTTGAACTTCAATATTTTGCTGACTCGGTTAATGATTATTCTCTTTTATTTTATACAATTATTATTATAGATAAGGCGGGAGGGAGTATGGTGCACAATTACAAACTTAAATCTAATGACTAATTATTTATCTTTACTAAGTAATTATCTTTACTATATAATTACCTAAGTAATTATGATGACAGATGTTTCCATATGAATTACGATGATCATCAAGTACACCAGCTTATGAACATCTTGTAAACCATTCTAAATTTATTGACAGTTCATCAGCCTTGGCTGAGTTAATTCCTAAAAATATTCACGCAACAGAACGATTAAGTGGACATTGGTTCTTATTTTTTATAATAATGTAAGTTATTAATCGACCAAACAGATCTGATGCACATATCCCTGGTATCAAGGTTTTTAAGGTAACATTTCAGCATAATTGTTACATCATTACAATAATGATGAAGTAGTGAAACAATAAAGTGTGAGTCAAAAAATGGGTACGAAATTATATCGCCATAATTTTAACAAGAATCATTATATCTCCAAAGTGTTTTCTTTGGCTAATGCTGATTTTTACTATCTATTATTTGATTTATTTCATTTTTCGTTTTTTTTATAGTTTTCTTTAGGGTAGCCATAAGTTGTGAAAATATAATATTTAAATTATGTCAAAAAGTAGTTGTTTAATGTTTACCCAGTATTCATTTAATTATAATTAAGAACTAATTGTAAATAATTTTGATCTAGATTCTAAAGTAAAGCATTTTTACCAATGAATAATCATTATCCCAACTTTTTTATTCCATTTTTGTGCCCATTTTCTGACTCATACTGTACAGCACCGAAAAAAATAGTGAACAGAGAATTTTTCATATAATGATTCCTTATCGGTTAATCGTCGTCATTTTTTTATTATTTCTTTTATTATATTAATATTTTATTATTTTAAAAAATATCCATCCAATATTTGTTGTGTTTCATAGCATAATGAACATCATCTGAATGATGATTCATGTTATGTTTTCTTCAAAAAAACTATATAACTTTTGATTTAATATTCAGGTACACAATGAAAAAAATAAAGTTTATATGAAGAATTGACGTTATCATCATACCAACCTATTATTGAAGGCATATGGATTTTAACATAATCTTTTCTACATTTAAATAAATTGATTTTTCATTCATTGATATGAATGACTATTTGATCTTCAAAATGTGGATGATTTATATTCTGTTATAGTTAGTTTATATATTTCCTAATTTATGGAAGCGTAATTCATTTTATATTTCCTCTATGAGTGGAAATTTTATGTAGTATTGTTTGCTAGAGAAATAATTCTTCTCCATTGTAATCACATAAAGCAATCTCGTAATAACTGCTCAACTTTTATTTATGAAGATATATAATTCTTCCACAATCACAAGTATTTTTATCTTTTAAGTTTTGAACAATTGTTTATTCCTTTGTTATCAATCTGATACTCAACCAATGCTATTCCTACCATCAAGTGATTATATGAACAATGTATATAATACATGTTGTTGTCATCTTTGTTTGGAGTAGTCCTTCCTTGTGTCAATCTAATGATACAAAATGCAACCTTTCCTAAAAAAACTTTTTTAAACAATAAATTTGTTTTCAATTGACAGCATAATTCTATTATATAGTACCCTTAAGAGTAAACCACCTTATTCCTAATATTCATTGAAAAAGTTTGATAGAGCTACAAGTGTGTGTCATTTTTTGCTTGTTGTTTTCCATACTCCCATATAACATATTTTTTTCAATAAACTCATTTACCATTGTGAATAAAGCTCCATTGGATAAAAAATTCCTTTAACCCAGATTAATCAACTCTTTCTAATACATGGTTATCAATTCTGTATTTCTTTGATAGATTGAACACAGCATGTTCAATGCGATTGATAGTTAATTAAAAAAATTGGAAAATGATGAAAAATTTAAATTTCAAATTCGATTATCCATTATATGCAGTATTTTCACAACATACACTTACATCTCTCATTAGAAATGAAGAAACTAAATTTCTGATATTAACAAATAAATAATTATCAAGATCCCAACTTCAGAAACTATAACTTTTCACCAAGACGTCAGCAAATAAGTTTGGCATCTGCATCGTCATATAACTCCCCAACTGACTGCAAGTATTCTACTTCAAAGAGTTCATGAAGACGTAGAAGGGAATAGGGGAGAACCGGGAGAATTCGGACAGTTTTTGTTAAAAACTAAATAACTCATAAACTAATTCGACTTTTACTATTTAAAGATTTCGGTATGTAGATAAAACATGTTACTTCAATTTTATTGAGACTGTTTTGCCATTTAAACCTCTATTCGAAAATTATAAGACAAAGTCTAAATGAGATTCAAGTGTCTGAATGCTTCTTCCTAGTGTGAGACTTCGGACATGCTGTGAGGATGTTTCGGACATCATAAACATGGTTAAAACATTGGAACTTTTGGTAATTAAACGATAGGATTGAATCTGGATCTACTAATTTAATTGAAATAAACCATAATGACTGGTTATTCACAGTAATAATTCATCTTATTTGAAACTTTATAATAATTGTAATGAATGAACATTTTCTCAAACAAAATAGAGATAGCCCATGATTAATCACTCTGAACGTATCCTTACATCTAATAGCTATATACCAAAAGGAAATTGTATAACTATTTCCTTTTAATTTGAGTATAGCTATTTCCTTTTCCTTGGAATTCACCAAAATTAGTATATTACATCTTAAATATTTCATCAAATTTTATAGAATAGTCCATATATGTAGATCTTGCTACACCTCCGATTTCAGCAGCTTTTCTGACAGATAAAACTTTTTAGAATTCATCAAATGTTTTTTGACTACCTTCTTTATTACGAACTCTATCAGTTTTCCTTTTATAATGAAAAGGCATGAATACGATCGTCAAACTGTAAAAAACACACTAATATTAAAAGTTGAAACTAATTTTATAAACGAATGCTACTTCAATTAAAATATTTACATTCAAGTTACGAGTGTCTTTTTAAATTGGAATTACTTTAATAAATTGCAATGGTGGACTGGATCGGATACAGAGGGAAGGTTCGGACACCGTCCTAACCAAGCTCAACAGAAATGTCCGATTCATCCCAAATGACACTTCTAAATCAAAAACATCACCATTTTTCTAATTTCATTAGTATTATTTTTTAACACCAAATATAACATTAAATATTGAGAATCAGTTTCCGATACATATAGTCCACACACGATCCAATTGAATCATGAAAAATTACGTCAATATTGAAGAAAACAGTAAATTACCTCTCGGGGTCGAAATACTACATCTCTGCACTGGATCTTTCAAACAGCTGACGGTTAACATATTTCACGCATTCAGTTGCAATAAGCGGTAGTTCCAACAATTTTGAACATGTTTAAACGTGTTGTCCGAATCATCCCTATGTCCGAATGCTCCCGGTTCTCCCCTACACCTTAAAGATGAAGAAGTCTTACTTTCACATTAGAAATAGAAGTTAATTAAGTATAAAAAATGTACCTTTAATATATTGAAAATGTGCATATAAGAAATAATAATCAAGAATTAAGAACTTCAGGGTATTACTAATTCAAATACTGCATCAATGAATCTGCCTGAAATGACTTAATTATCCGTTGGACACATTTAAATTTAGCTATAGTACCCACATTAAGTAATATAGTGATTTCCAAACGTCTCCCGAAGATATATAACCTGTTATAAGTGTAGTTCTCCTCACAAACGATGTCTTTGTATTGTAAGCTGTAGAAAATTCGAAGAAATTTCGAGACTTTTCCTTAGTTATAATAACATATTGTTCCTCTTTTTCTTTTGCAAAATTCTATTTATATCTAACGGTCTGTGATTGTCGTGTTTCTACCAATTTCATCAGTATTATCATTTTGGGGACCTGTTTATTATCTTAAGTCATTCTATACAAAGCTTCACAGTTATTTTGAATAGTGCAAAATTATTATTTGATCAATTTAATAGTAAGTCGATCATTCGTGTTAATGAATTTGATTTAAAGAATAAATCGAAAAGTTTTCAAAAACCAAAGTTGGAATTAGTCATATTATTCTATATTTTCACACATCTATTAAATTAAATTTTGAAGTTTTACAACATCGTTGTATGGTAATATCATCAATTATCAATCAATTTAGATAAATTGATCTATAAATGAAATGATTATATGGTTTTCCAATCATCAATTTTAAAAAACGTATTCAACAATCACAATCAAGATCTTATTGATACAAGGTCACAATTCTATCAATGCGAATTCATATTCCGCTGCTAAAACCTAATATTTTTATTGATCGAATTATCACGATCATATTCCTAGATGATTGGTTCTAAGAGTAATGCTAAATCATCTCTATCCATTCAAATTTGGAATATATTCTGTTAAGTTATCATGTTTATGTATATTTTGAATTTTGAAAAGCTTCTATTGGAAAATATTACTAATGGTTCATATAAATTAGGTTGCAATAATATGAACCTTATTAAACCAATCAGATCACAATACAATTGAGGCTGAGGTAGAAAAAATCACATTGTGACATTATAAATCACAATCACAACAAAAATCGTACATTCTCTTCCTCCTCCCGTGGAAAGTAAAGACTCATGGAAATGGATAACTATTTTCTATGTATATTATGAATGAACCTAAAACATAAAATTGGAAAATGCTGCAGTACTTTTTGAAGTTAAGAACCTAGTTTAATGCAGTAATAAATTTCAAATATTTGCAATAGTTTCCACAAAATATAACATTTAGCCCCGCCAATCGGATCAAAAGATGTTCGCGTACAACTTTTGTTATTGCTAAAATGAACTTATCAGAACTTTTTCATCAGGTATACCGTAATAACAATTCTTGGGGATTTCAAGAACCCAGTTTAATGTTACAATATAGTATGATTGTTTTCAGGGGTTTTCCATAATTCTCCTCTCCACCGGGCGCAGAAGATGTTATCCAATATCCAATAGGGCTGCAATTTATCATACAAAGTTTTTTCATTCATATGGACCATATTCTATCATTATAGCTAATTCACATTAAAAAAAAATGATCCACCGCAATGCATATTCACATATTTACTGCAGACACCACAATTTTTAAGTTATTGAGGATATATTTATATAGAGGGCGATAACATCTTCAATTTTGGAATGAATGTTTGGAAATTTTAGTGAGCATTATTAAGTATATGAGGGACAAATCATTCGAATAATGAGAACACACAACATTGCATTAGGTCTATAATAATTCTGAAATTGGAACAATATTTTTTTTTGTCACCCAGGTAGATGTCAGGAAAACTCATCATTATTAATATGCTATACTGAAATGTTTATTTTTGACAGTAACTTCGGCAGAACTTATAATCGGAATAGTGTTATTCTACAATATTAACATGTTTCATATGAAAGTGGAAAAATTATACGACGTTGAAGATTGAATTGAGTGACTGTGTTAATATAAACCGAATCATTAACATATAAATTAGGTCGGATTGATTCTAAAACACTAATCTATTGATATGTAAATATTGTGTTTTGTACAAGAAATATTAATAAGCCACTAGAGTTCTCCTTGAAGTTCATTGAGTTATTGGTGCAAATTTTGTTACATACTGAGGATAGGATTGGCATTCATTATGAACAAAAATGTTTCATACATGCCTTTACGATTCAGGAATCAGGTCTTTTAAAATATCCGACATGTATACATTTATATAGATATTTTTTCTAAATATCAACTTTTAAATATTTTTGAAACTTTTCAATGGTCAGTGGTCACTTCAGGAGCCATAAATTTTCTTGCTATAAGCTCGACAAATATTCCACACAAAATCTCTTGTATACGGAAACTGTGCTAGGCATTTTATTTATACATAACTCATCAATCCGTGCCTACTAGATTACAAGAATGTACAATTATTGTACATAGATCATATAAATATGATTCAACTAAAATATAAAATCTAGTTCTTCATAGTTCTTCTTCATAAATTGATTTAATGAATTGATTAAAAATTATTTTCCATTTTAATTAATATATATTCTGATTTGTGGAGCACTTTTCTCCATTTTTCTGAAAAAATAGAAAACGATTTATGGTGACAACTTACTTTTCTTATGATTTTTCAAAGCTTACTATTTCAAATTATATTATTTAATATCCAGATAGAGCAGATATTATATAATGATACCTTATTAAATCAATTATCAATAATTATAAAACTGTTTAGAAAAAAATTAATTAAACAGAAAACTTACGACAATGAAATATGTAACCATACAGGTACATAATGATAAATAATTATATAATTATTTATTAAATAACAATCTGATATTAAAAGCTTTCTATTAAATTTACCTATAATACAAATATCAAAAATAGTTCAGATCCAATTTATAATTATCAAGTAAAAGTTGTAATCTTTGAAGTAATTTGAAAGTTTGAGATAGATTCACCCAAAGTATCTAAAGAATAGCATGTGAACAAGATTTCAAAATTACATCAACTTCCATTATTTTAAATTCATTAATAGTGTTCATTGAGGTTATCTTTATCTATTACATTGATTGCACAAATCAATGTAATATCAAGTAAAGCACACGTTCTTATCACCTTTATTTCAAATACATTTGATATGAGTTAATTTTAACTTATAACTGTCCCAAAGTTCTGAGTTCCACGAGTTATTGGAGCATTCGCAGTAATAACTCTCAGTTACTAAGATTAATAACATATAATAGAATGTGTTAATTCTATATCTTCTGAGAGTCAATAGCACATCATTATTATGGAACACTTTGATGAAATCTAAACCAAATGATTTAAACCTCAGAATTATTTTGAGAAAACGCCTCAAAACTTGACTAAAATAAATGATCCAGTCGAAAAATCATAATAGCCCTCAGTGGGCTTTTAATCCACGATTATATAATAGATCGTAAAAGGATTATATATCTACGAAGAATGATTTTTCAATCGTAATTTATCATGAATTAATAGCACCTATGTAATTGGAACTTACCGGACAAAAAAAAAACAATGCCTGACATTATATGATATTTCACTATAAAATACTATAAATATTTCCTGTTAACCACTTCTGCCGTTTGCAAATTTCTCGATTGAGAAGTAATAATATATATTTACCTACCAAAAAAATGGTATTCATTTAGAAAGTTGGAAATGATTTTACTAATTATTAAAAGGTATCAGCAAATTTAATGATAATATAATTTAAAATGTCGAATAATTATTCCAATATTCTTCAAGAGATTACTAAGAACTAATTAAAATTGAAACTTAAGAGATGGTAAGATTGTGAAGAATATTTGAAACGTTCATTACCGATTTAGCTTCAAAAATTAACTACCTGCAACACCTGCAACTCTGTTTGATTACAATATTCAATTAAACTGACGATCTCCAAAGATGAAAACTGTGAAAGAAAATTACCACAGTGAAAGCCAATCGAGTAATTTGACACAGACATCCATAAAAAAGTTGATATGACTAACGTGAGAACCTTTAATCATTGACTCGACGATTTTTTAAGAAATATAAAAAGTCATTCAATACAATTTGGTTTTCTCTACAATATCATATCCCTCATTTGCAAGTTAAACATCATAAGCACAAAAACATGCAGTTATCTATAAAGATATATGAATCATAAGAAGCTGATTATTATGGTGAAAGTTTCATCATTGTAGCTCAAAAATTGACCGCTAAAGAGGCAAACAATCTGAACGATATATCATTAATAACTAGATTACGTGCACTCGATAGAGCGCATACCTTCGCCGTCCCAAAATCTGAAAAAATTGTAACTGGATAATGACCAATCATCCCACCAAATTTCATGCAATATGGTTCAATACCTTGTGAGTTATTGAGTTATGAATGACCTTGACATTTTACCAAATCGCTCCTAAAATATTACCAGATGGTTCATTGACATTGTGCAAACTTCCCATCAAATTTCCGACAATTTGGTTGAATACTTTTTGAGTTGTTGAGTTACAGATGGCCTCGACCTTCAACTTGATCACTCCCAAAATCTAACAAAATGGTTCCTGTATATTGGCCAACCGTCCCACCAAGTTTCATGCAATATTGGTTCAATAATTTTGAGTTATAAATGACCATGACCTTGACCTTTGACCGGGTCGCTCTCAAAATTCTACCAGCAGGTCACTGGACATTCACCAATGGTTTTACCAATTTTCAGGCAATTTGGTTGAACACTTTTTCCGTTATGCGAATAACAAGATGATAAATCAGTAAATAAATATATAAATAAATGAAGGGTAAAATATGACATTACGCAAATATGCGAAGGTAATTATTGTACGTAAATCACATGAACTAGAATAAAATTAATCACACAAAAAACTGTATTTTTTTATTGTAAATACTGTACCCTCGCCAACTAGCTATATCACATTCAATTATTTTTTGTAGATATTGATAAACGACTAATCTCATTAAAGATGAGATGTAAATCAACTTGGTATATTACATGAATATTCTGGTTAATGTTTTTATGTCTTAAATGTCGACTATTTCAAACCGTGTGAGGTTACTTGCAAACTTTTCAGTAGCATGTATATAGAAGAAATCAAGCTGACTCCAATGAAACTTCAGCTACAAGTTAACCCACAGATAATTCATCATCCAGATACTAATTTCAATCAATGCTAATTTTGATTGCGATGGTGATAAAATTAATAATTCACTTTTCAATCAAATTTAAATTCTATTTCTACAAGTATTTTAAATCATCCTTCACAAAATATATATTAAAGTATTTTTCAATTCATAATTATTTCAATTAGTTAATTATGTCTCGCTCATATCGAATGATTGATTGCAACCATTTATAAGCACAGTCACGCAATTTCGAAAGTTTATTCAAGTAATTTCAAAGGTCTATTCAAGTAATTGCAAAGGTCTTTTCAAGTAATTGCAAAGGTCTATTCAAGTAATTGCAAAGGTCTTTTCAAGTAATTGCAAAGGTCTATTCAAGTACAGTAAAATTCCTGAGTTATGAAGTTTTTTTATGAAGCACTCGAGTAATGAAGGACCTGAATTATGAAATGCTTCTCAGTTATGAAGTGGTTTTCTTTGTTTAAATCATAGAGAACTATAGTTCTTGAGGTATAACTATACCTTTTCCAAGTCAAGTTGGCAGAAGTGAATAATGAATAGGCAGAATTGAAAAATGAATTGGCACAAGTGAAAGTTATATTGCAGAAGTGAAAATGAAAAATGCAAGTATGACAAGCAATTACAAAATTAAGTGTTTTTTATGAAAATTACAACTTTAATACAATAGTGGTTATTGCAATCTTCTCCACTAGAATAAGATAGAGTATTACAAGATAATACTCAATTATAGGATAATACTCTATTATTGAATAATACTCTATTATAGGATAATACTCTATTATAGGATAATACTCTATTATAGAATAATACTCTATTATAGGATAAAACCCAATTATAGGGTAATAGCCCATTATAGGATGATACTCAAATATAGGATACCCCCTATAAGGGTGTATTATCCTATAATGGAGTATTATATATGAAAATTTAAATCAGGAAGGCAAAGATTTACTATATCAGATTAGGTCATCAATAAATCGGATATATTGAGTGTAAACTGTGTTTTCTTTATTGTTTGAGGTTTAAATGATATGTATTTTTGTTAATGATTTAAATTTAGGCATAAATGACTTCTACCATAATATATATTGATTTTTGTTCAATGATGAGTTGCTATATTGATTTTCCACAACATTAACATAATATTTGTTTAATTACCTCAATTTTGTATAAAATATTAGTGCACATCCATATAAGAATTAAAGAATTATACCATAGTTATCCCTCAATGACAAAAATTCGGTATGATTTTAATCACATAAAACTCTCACTGCACACGAATTATGAAGTGGCTCTGAGTTATGAAGAAACCAATACTTCATAACTCAGAAGTTTCACTGTAATTTCAAAGTTGCCCTTCATTGTTTGAATGCAGGTTACATTAATACACAGCAATTCACTCAAGGTAATTTGTCAAATAATATTATTTTCTATGTTTTTTGATAAATTCAGTTAAGTAATTTAAAGTAAGAGCATATTTGAATTACGTATATACATATATATAAATCAGATTATATCGAACATCCAATCAACCATTGAAATTATTTCAAATTTCATCATACAAATATAACTACATTCCTGCACTCTTCTTCATGTAACAGTAGATATGTGACCCTTATATTATCCCCAGACAGGTAGCACCTACTGAATAGTAACGTACACATGAGCTTCTGAAATGTTCGAAAATATTTCAAAATATCTTTTTCCAAAGATGAATATAATTTCCTTAGAAACATGTTAATTATGATGAATAATAAATACACATCAAGTAAGAATATTTTTAAACATACGTTTTCTTCAATTATTAATTCTAATTTATCAAATGTTGGTAGAATGTAGTAATTTTTCTCTTCATATGTTTAATGCTCGTTTAAAACATTTATAAATATTCCTAAAATATCATAATAACAATTTTCTTAATAATGACTCACCTTTATCTTATAATTATTTTATTTCTACGTTTCTTACTAATCAGTTATAATCGAGAAATGTTATTATTACTTCTCCAAACAACGTACTACTATTCTTGAAATTTCGTTTGGTATGTTCTAACTAGATCTAAATAAATACCTATAAACGAAATTAAATTCTCTACCCTCTCTATAAAGTAGAGTGAACATTATTCCCATTATTAATGGTTATCGTAACTAAAGAGCGATTATTGCATTAGATTGAGATAGAAATACATTTGGCATCAGAAGAACATGATTTTAACATATAGTGGAAGAAAAATATCTCAAATTAGTATCATGGATAAATTAAAAGTTTCAATACTGTAATATTTATAATGCTGAATTAATGTCACCATAAGGTCTAATTATTATTCTTTACCTTCTATTGAATCATTGAATGGAAGCTACTTAGACACGTAATAAAATTGATTAATTGATGAAAATATTTTACTCTCTGTAAGAGTACACAACACTACACATGTTCTAATTTTTATCCATACAATTTTTGAAATATTATGAAAGACAATAATTTAGTTTATAACACTTGCATACGTTGCATTCGTGCAATGACGGCCATATTTTTAAATAAATGATTTCAAATCACCCGTGACAAAGTATTGATTCTGAATGTATGAGAAATAATTATTTTATGTTAAAATTGAATTTTATAAATGAAGTTAAATGAAAGCTGAAATCAATGAATAAGTCTTAAAATGTTTAGGACACTCTTCTTTTCTATCTCAGCGAGTATTGTAATTATAGAATTATGCATTAATTTTAGTCCAAAATAAGAGAAAGGTCAATTTACTGATTTAAATAGTAGAACGTGTACGTTGGTTGTTCAACTGTAATACAACTGCTGTACTGTATGCATAATATTATTAGTATTATAACTACTAGGCTAGTAATTTAGTAATCCACAAACTAATACTATTATTAATACAGATATATTAATTCATGCTACTTCATGAGTTCTACTTTCTCATTCTCCTTCTGATCAAATTTACTTATGGGAGCTATTAGGATTCACAATTCAACTAATGACTTCATGCCTTATAGTCGACTACTCGTCAGTAGTTCAATTTCTTCGGTCTTGACACTGAAAAAGTAAATGAAACTTTTGATATTGTTACTGACAAAGAACTTCACTTCACCCATGGTAAAATAATAAAAATTAATGGGATTTAATTAAAGAGACATAAATATGGACATATGAGAATAAATATAAATTTAAAATAAATCCATCATCATCAAAACTCAGAACACAAAATTAGCAAATTCAGAATGTCTCAATCATCAGAACACAAGCTCGGCTCGCACTTATTCTAACACACAAACAATTATGAAATTCAAACATCAATAACCAGTATTCAAGAAGCTACTACCTAGTATGAAAAAACACCAATATTCAAACAAATCTCAGCTATATTATCTATAATTATCGAACACTGCAAATTTACTGTCACTGATTGGATTTATCCACTATTCTATCTACTATCAAGCTATAGGTACTAAGTCTCAAATGAAAATCTAACGCAGGCAAGTGGTTCACGGTACCTTTTATTAGGGCTTATTGCGTGAACACCTGACATATGTATAACTTCCAGTTAACTCATGAACATATTAATAGTTACTGGTTATTCCTGTGATCGTAATAGTGGCAGTAGGTAATTAACATTGAACTCAGATAGTTCAGGATAATACCCAGTTGATTTTTAAGGCCGATTTATAGCCGATTTTTGGAAGAGTACCTAAACATGAATCGGCGTATTGACGATGAATCATCGATAAATATTCGAAGAAGTGTCCGTTTTATCCAAGATTTTTCGTATAAAATAAGGCAGGATGTTCGTCGATTCATCTAAGAAGCACATGCATAACCGACTGTAACCGTCCTTAAATCTACGATGATTCAAATGCGATTTTAAGCCGTTTCATGGAAGATTCATACGAAAACAATTCACATAATCACCTCAATATTATTGGCGATTCAAGCATGATTTTAAGCAGATTTATTCAATTTATAGGATTAAATAAAATAAAAATTATCATTTGATAGGTATTTACGATTTTGTTTTATTTTTTACTTTATATAATTTAGGGTACACACGTACGTTTGGCTTTATATCTAGTAGTTTAATTTTACATATTTATATATATATATATATATATATATATATATATTAAATGGAAAAATGGAGAGAGAAATGAAAAGGTGTGGCCGGGACTCATTCCTGCGACTGTAGTCTCATGGAGCCATCTTGGACATGGTAGAAGTAGGATTTGGTTGAAATTTATTCAATATGATGACCTGCGTGTTTTTAAAGTTCTTATGAATGAATATTATTTAATTTTTTTTTCTGTATCTTTTCTTTTTTATTCTAATTGATGGAAAATATGTATAGTATTATATATATGTATATATACTGTAATACGAATTTTTGAATCACGGACAACTGTAAATGTATATGATAACTCATACAATTCACCGAAGATTATCGAAGAAATGTCCGCTATTATTCGAGGAAGATGAGTCTGTCGTAACTCAGCGATCTTCATCGAAGACGTGTCTGCTATAATTCATTCCTGGAATAATTAGAGGACGATGTCTCTATCATAACACGTCGCAGACATGCCTGCTGTAATTCGGGGAATATGAGTCTTCCATAACTCACCGAAGATACATCTACGAGGTCGAGCTGCCTGCTGTATTTCGGGGAAGATGAGTCTTCCATAACTCGCCGAAGATACATCTACGAGCTGCCTGCTGTAATTCAGGGAAGATGAGTCTTCCATAACTCGCCGAAGATACATCTATGAGCTGCCTGCTGTAATTCGGGGAAGTTTATTCTTCCATAACTCGCCAAAGATACATCTGTAATTCAGGGAAGATAAGTCTTCCATAACTCGCCGAAAATTCATCTACGAGGTCAAGCTGTCTTCTGTAATTCAGGGAAGATGAGTCTTCCATAACTCGCAAAAGATACATCTACGAGCTGCCTGCTGTAATTCCGGGAAGATGAGTCTTCCATAATTCGCCGAAGATACATCTACGAGGTCGAGCTGCCTGCTGTAATTCTGGGAAGATAAGTCTTCCATAACTCGCCGAAGATACATCTACGAACTGCCTGCTGTTATTCAGTGAAGATTAGTCTTCCATAACTCGCCGGAGATTCATCTATGAGCCGCCTGCTGTAATTCAGGGAAAATGAGTCTCCCATAACTCGCTGAAGATACATCTATGACCTGCCTGCTGTCATTCAGGGAAGATGAGTCTTCCATAACTCACCGAAGATACATCTATGGCCTGCCTACTGTCATTCAGGGAAGATGAGTCTTCCATAACTCACCGAAAATACATCTATGACCTGTCTGCTGTCATTCAGGGAAGATGAGTCTTCCATAACTCACCGAAGATACATCTATGAGCTGCCTGCTGTCATTCAGGGAAGATGAGTTTTCCATAACTCACCGAAGATACATCTATTAGCTGCCTGTTGTAATTCGGGGAAGTTGAGTCTTCCATAACTCTCCGAAGATTCATCGGAGAAATCTCTTCTTTAATTCGAGGAAGTAGAATCAACCATGATTCGCTGAAGATTATTCGATAATCCTCTACAGTCAATCGCCGATGAGAATTTATCGGCAATTTATCGGTGTTTCGTCTACGTTTTATTATCGCTGCCATAAACGCTCTTAAATCATTGAAGACACTCTCTTTAATTTTATCTGGGTAGAGCCTAGGGTTGGCTATAGTTTTGGTGATATAGCTAATCCAGTGATTGCTAATGAGGATACATACCAACATATTGATCCAAATGATCAAAGGAGAGACAAATCATTGAGATTGGTTGACTATTGTATTTATAGAACTCAAATTTATTTAAATAAACAGTCTACCTACCTACAACAAATTTTTAATTCTTCCTATGAAGTAAATAATCCTACCTACCTATGAGATGACCTACCTAAACTGCAAAATGAAGCAAACTATATTTCTAAACAGTTAAGGAATGGGACAACCCAACCGTTTACCTACTAGCCCATATAGGTACACCTATAATAGCTAATTGGTGAATAAGTGTTATGAGTGTGTAAAAGAGGCTGAGTAAAACGTGCTGTATAAAAAGGCTCTAGTAAATACAAAGATCGATATTAGGTACATGGAATTGGTATTTAAAGTTAAATTATTATGCATAAATATTACTATAAATCTAGTTTTTTTTACCTTGGTTCTGAGCATTACAGAGTCTGACTGTAGCTACGACAGTTTTGTGGTGTGCAAGCATCAATTGCAATTTGGGATTTGTGGAGAGTTTTAAATAAATATACACCTACTATATTCGATTACTCTTTAGAAAGGACATATAGTCTGTGAATAGATAATGAATTCTATCAACTATTTCTGAAAAGTATATAGCGCCGGATTAGAGTAGAGTAGAGTCATCCGAATCCTGTGCTAAGCAGTTAGAAAGGGTTTGAATGATGCGTACAATAATGGACATTCCCTAACTATAGTTCTGAATACAATTGAGATGAGAGATGCGCAACCTATGAAAACATTATACAAAGTATTTTAAACAATATGTATAATACAATATACGAAAGTTAGCTTTTTATAAAAAGTTAGCTTTTATAAAAGTTAACTTTTATAAAAGCTTATATTTATTTAGCTTTTTATAAAAGCTAAAAGTTAGCTTTTATAAAAGCTTAAAGTTAGCTGTTTATAAAAGCATTAAGTTAGCTTTTTATAAAAGCTTTAAGTTAGCTTTTTATAAAAGCTAGAAGTTAGCTTTTTATAAAAGCTAAAAGTTAGCTTTTTATATTGCTCTAGAAATGAGCTTATAGAATAATTAAAACAACTGTTAATCTTATAGAGCTGTGTGCATACCTCAGGTTTTTTCAGTCGTCAATATACACCTATAACTGAATAGTGTTGTAAATTTGTTATTTTAGAATAACAGCAGAATTCTTGCGACAGATAACTGAAACTCAAATAGGTAATAGCAAATTACCTATTTGAAATAGCAAATTTAGAAGAATCATTCACTTGCATAGCCTATATCCCTAACATTTTTTAATAATCTGTAATGCCAATTGATTTTTAAAACACTGTGTATACTGCAAAAATCACTGCCAAACGTATCTGACACGTATAGGCTATGCAAGCGGTGAGAACGCGGCAGTAACGCCGCGTTGTCACCGCCTAGTAGCCTGTACTTTGGATTTTAAGAAGCAGTAGCACCGCAGCAGTGGAACTGCCAGTATAGTATGGGCCTAAGGCAATTCTATCCCTAGCTCATAGTATGATACATCTTGGAATGTCTCCAAAGAACAATCAGTTCCATCCCAACAGTTAAGATCGATTAATATTTTACAGATGAAGTAGCTTGTGTCCCTTCTTCAAAGATGAAGTGCTTAGTGCTATGAGTAGATATATTGCCTATAATAGTGCTATAGTAAGAGTTATTATTTATTGGAGAATAACTCCCATGCAGGTCCAATTGTCGTCTCATTGAATATAATTAAGCGCTTATAACTATCTGCAGGTCGTATAAATCTGAATGTTTCCTCTTTCCTGCTTTTTAAAACAAATCACAATAGAGGGCTGAACCTCTGATATATTTTATCTGTCTGGCCGTTTATCTTCGTCAGTTAGTTTCATTTATTTCTCTAGGGCAATACTATTTTTGTGGCGGTACTTAATTCCTGTCATCGTTAAATTGTAGATGTCTGCTATGTGTGAGTAATGTGTTCTTCGAGGAGACCTAACGAGACTATATTTTCTGTCCTTCGTCTAGTTCTGAGTGCTCGGTATTTATTTGATGATAATATTATTGTAGTAAAAATTATAATTTAATATTAAGAAAAAGAGGAACTTTCAAGTTTATAAAATGTATTTTTGATACTTTATATATATATCCTTCTATCAAATGTATAGCAAAAATTTGAAATTTGATACACATATGAAACATCGGATTAATATTTTTTCTGTTCATGATAAAAATAACATTCATTTCATAGAAGACCAGGTACAGAAAGAAACGTGATGTTGTGGAGGGATAGAGAATGTGTCCCCTCCGTCTATCCATTTTGAATAATAATTATCGAAATAAAAGTACTGAATAAGAAATTTCACAGGATGCAATGATGCAAAGAATAGAATAGAAAGAATTTAAATTTGTAATATGCATAGAAACGATGACTTTAAAAATCCTGATAGAATGAGGCAAATAAATTTCCGAAAAAATAGAGTGCAAGAATAATAACACTTACAATACATTGTCCTCTGCATGGGATTTGACTTAAAATTTACATCCCATTTTTTGTACTGCAGTGCCAAAGTCTCTTGAGAAGAATCTGAGGGCCAATGTAAACTTCGTGTTATTCGTTCTAGTGAAGAAATAATGTAAAGTTTGTAATTTTAACATTTCTATAACAAATACACACTGAATAAATATATTATAATGATTGTCTGGTCCATTTCATAATAATGGATAATGGAGTACACCCATATATATATATGGGTCTAGGACATTTCGTCCACGGACAATTTGTCCACGGACATTTCATCCAACGGACATTTCGTCCACGGACAATTCGTCCACGGATATTTCGTCCACGGACAATTCGTTCACGGACATTTCGTCCACGAATTACTTAATTTTGTATTTTAAAGTGTATATTGGATATATTTCACAATAATTTTCACTATTACATCAATAGGCATGTATAAATACATTATATTATTAGGTATAGTGATTTATTCCGAACCATTTCATATGAATACAAAAAAATGTTTACCCTTCGATTAGTTATGAAATTAGACATGATAAACGGTTTGACTGTATCTTTAAGTTATATATCTCCTTTAATATTTTGCATAAATATTTAATGAATTATGAGTATCCAAAATATGGAACTGAAATAACAGGGTACAATGAAATAATTACAATAGAGGTAAATGATAATGATTATATATGGTTTTATTATGAGTCCGAAAATATGGAACAGTACAATAGCATGGACGTTTTTACGTTTAAATAATAAAGGCAAAACTCGAAAGTACCAATATCCACCCAATTCTTTTATAAAATAAATTCATTATCAATCACTTGTTAAGTAGTATATTGTATACTTGTATCATATATGAATTTTATTCAATCACTGTTAAAACAATGTGTTATAAAAAAGTAATTTCTGTACCAACATTGCTTCTAATAACCTAATCTGAGTGATAATATTGATGTTTATTGTAGTTATAGTTATTATGTCCCCTATTTTCTATGTTTATGTACTCTAATAACTTCGACACAAGCCTCGCTTTTATTACAGAATTTATAAGACAATGAAATAGTAAAAGCGAGGCCTGCCTGTATATCATTAAAAAGTTTTCAGTTATATTATTTTACTGTTGCTCGCCAGTAGGAGCAGGAGAACAAGATTACAATAACAATTATGGCAAAGACCATGAATTTATAATTACCATCAACAAATGGTGTTTTCTACTTTTATATTGCAAAATATCTGTAAATAATGATCAATATGAATTATATACACAATATAAATATAATACAAAATAAAGCATTTCGTGGACGAAATGTCCGTGGACGAATTGTCCGTGGACGAATTGTCCGTGGACGAAATGTCCGTGCACGATATATATATATAAAGAAAAAATATAAATTGTAGAACAAGGTGATTTATTTTACTGTGTAAAAATAAAATACCTATATCTTTAGTTCATGTGAGTTCATTTATTAATTGGATCTTCTGTCATTTTTACTGTTTCATATCATATTTTTTGTTATTGATTGCATTCGAAGGTAGAGTAACTCTTTTGAATTCATTAGCTTTGTCAACAAAAATGGTGGCACCTGATTTTATATGTATATGAAGCAGCTTTTCTTCCTGGCGTTTTCTTTAATTTCCTTTGTATTCAATTCCCTTCTGACGTTAGGAATATTGCCTTTCATTTCTGGTTCTGAACAATAATTAACCTCGTTCTAGATTAATATTATTATCAATATAGTTCTGTCTCAC